>BHFT01041235.1:0-10447 GCA_004320025.1 Laticauda laticaudata
AGAGAGAGATATGTACATGTCGATGCTTCACCGCACGGGTTCAGCTCAGAATGCCCAGGTAATACAACGCCAGTGACTCAAGGAGGGTCTGGGACGCTCACCTCATCATAGGTTTCCCAGATCCAGGACCCCCTGCCAACGGACACACGAAGTGTGCCTCATTCATGTGGGGGATGGCCTTCTCCTCTCACAACCTACCTTCATTGAAGCCTACACTTCAAGAGTCTCATGCCGTGAAGAGAGGCATCTTCACTAAGCGCTGTCCAGGGCAGGCAGTGTGGAAACGCCTTTGGCATTAGGCAACAGGTTCTCAGTACTTCTCACCACCATGCAGGCATCGCCAGAGACCGTGAGGAGGATCGTGGAAGCTTTGCTGCATCCTGCACAATCTCATGCGCACCATACCCATCTTGCAGAACAGGCTCGTGGACTCAACAAGGCAATGGGGAACTGAGCTGGGGGAAGTGGAGGCAAGGCAGAAACCTGATAGACAGTGAGATGTGCAAGCCCCAACAGAGCTCACGCTGAGGGAAAGCAGTTGCAACCTCCGAAACACTGTGCAACTCCCAGCTGGAGCAGTGGAGTGGCAAGACAGGATGGTAGATGATGGAATGGATGGCTTCTTCAGCACTGTTCCAGTCACACGGATGAGATTGGGCATGTATGTTGGGTGGGGCTACCATGAACGGGCAATTTTAATTAAAGATTGTGTTTATGTTGATGTGTAAGATGATTTGATACATTATTGATTGATAATAAAGGGCCATAGGTGTGGCATCTGGGAGGGTGGACATACAGTCCACTATGCTTGCACTGGGAGCTTATCTATCCCACAGGCTATCTTAACCCATCCCACAAGTATCCTAACCAATCCACAGGTATCCTGCCTCACCCACTGCTAATCCTTACCTACCACAAGCATGGAAAGGTTAAACATTTCTAAAAGTTTCCACACCAAGACTTTATTTACAAAATAAATGAAGCAAGTGTGTGAAGCAAAGATTATCTTTGTTAATAAAAGCTGTAAAAGAAAAATGACCAAGTCAAGTGTCCAATAAAGTCAAAGGTAGCCACCCAGTCTCTGGCACTCTTCTCTGTCACTCAAGGTGTGCCAGTCTCAGGGTGAAGGGTCAGGTGCTGTGGAGGTGGCTGCTGCTGGAGTGTGGTCTGAAAGTGCCACTGGGGTGCTGGACCCGATTAGGACAACAGTGATGGTGTGTTGAGGAAGCTCTCAGACAGCTGGCTCAGCCCCGTGAGTTTGAGAGCTCCTTCCTTCCATGCTTTGGGTGTCAGCCCAGTACTGATGAACAGATGTAGTAGAGGCCGGGCTTGGCTGTGGGGTGGAGAAGAGGAGCAGTGTAGTGGGCCTGTCTGGTCTGCAGCTGGGTGAGGATGGCGTGGGTGGCATCGGTGACATGGGTGGCATTGGTGGCATTGGTGCATCAGTGTCATGGGTGCATCAGTGGCATCAGTGAACCGGTGCAACGGGTGGTCTCGATGAGTCTGTGCCTGGACTGGAAGGGCTGCTGCCTGTGCTGCTTGGACCTCTGGTAGCTGTAACCCTGGTAGGTGAGGGCCGTGTGGAAAGCCTGGAATGGGAGAGACATCCTGGGTGGAGGAGCAGACTGGACTGGGTGGGAGCAGGTTCTCTGGATTGGAGGGTTGTGAAGCAGATCGGGTGATCCTGTCCTTCACCACCTGGTATTGGGGTTCCGCGCATGTCCACGGAGGGTCTTGGTTCACATTAGGTGAGGAGGGCTTGCGGTTGGAGGATGAGGAGTCGGTGTGTACCAGCTGAGAGAGGAGATCTATGCTGCTACGGATGTGTTCTCTTATCTCCAGCAGGACAGTGTGGCTCTAGTCTGGCTCTCTGCCTTTCTGTGGGGTGGAGCTGAGGTGGGTGTAGTGTTGGACTGTGGTGGAAGTGCCGTCTCCTTTCTCCCACTGCTCCAGGGGGGTCCTCCACCACTCCGCCATGGTTAGGACAGCTGTCGGTGGGTTCTCCGTCATGGCACGCTCCACAGACACCTGCCTGGAGACAGGAGCTGACTCTCGGCCGCAAAAGGACTGGCTCTCAGCAGGCTGCTGGAAGAGATAGGGTTGTGAGAGGGCTTGCTCCTCAGTGGCAGATCTCACCTCCAGGAAGCTGCACCTGGCCATGACGTAGTCTCTCTGTCCGTCAGCTTGACCGGCGGCCTGGCCGAGATTTCTTGAGGTGCAGCTTCCTATACCAGGTGGTGCATGTGTGCTTTCCACCAGCCGAGGAGCACCTCCGAATGTAGCCCAGGCTCTCCGCCTTCTCTCTCCAGCAGCCTGCTTCCTTTGGTGGTCCTGTAGAGCTGTGTCCTTCCGCCATAGATATCATTCTCTCTCAGCCACTCCAGCACTTCATTCCTCATGAGTATTGCCTCCTCTCCCGTCTCGCATATGACTTTTCCTCCTTTGGCAGGACCACATGGGCCCTCATCAGAGGGTCTTCCGGTTGTAGGGGCTGCTCCTCCACACCACAGCAGGAGCAACCAGCAGGACCAGCAGCAGCACCAGCAGCACCAGGATCGAGCAGCAGAAGAGTAAGCACCAGCAGCGCCAGCAGGACCAGCAGGACCAGGACAATGAGCAGGACCAGGAGCACAAGCAGACCAGGAGCACGAACAGGACCAGCAGGACGAGCAAGACAGGGAGAGCAGGGACAAGCAGGACGAGGAGAGCTTCAGCAGAGTAAGCACCAGCAGAAGCACCACACCAGAAGCAGCTTCAGCAGGAGTAAGCACCAGCAGAAGCACCCGCCAGAAGCAGCTTCAGCAGAGTAAGCACCACCAGAAGCACCCCACACAGGAGCAGATCAGCAGAGTAAGCACCAGCAGAAGCACCGCCAGGAGCAGCATCAGCAGAGTAAGCACAAGCAGAAGCACCATGCGCATAAGCGCACATCAGCTCCTCCAGAAGCAGAAGCCCCAGCCAGAAAAGTGAGCCCATGCTACAGAAGCCCCAGCAGAAGCAAAGTGAAGGGCAGGGCGTGGAGGGTGGCCCTGTCCCTCTTGCCAGGGCTGGCACGCAGACCTGGCTTGAGGTTTCTACTTCATCCCATGGTTGGGGCGTTGCTGGCGCAGGCAGGCTGGCAGCAAGCTGGCAGCAAGGCTGACGGCAGGCAGGCAGCAAGGCTGGCAGGGAGGCTGGCAGGCAGGCAGACAGGTAGGCAGGGCAGGCAGCAAGGCTGGAGGGAGGTGGCAGGGAGGCTGGCAGGGCAGGTTGGCAGGAAGGCAGGCAGCAAGGCTGGCAGGGAGGCTGGCAGGCAGGCTGGCAGGCAGGCAGGCAGGTAGGCAGGCAGGGCAGCAAGGCTGCAGGCAGGCTGGCAGGGAGGCTGGCAGGGAGGCTGCAGGCAGGTTGGCATGAGCAGGCAGCAAGGCAGGACAGCAGCATGCAGGCAGGAGGCTGGCAAGGCAGGCTAGCAAGGCAGGCTGGCAAGGCAGGCTGGCGGCGATGTGTCTCGAGCAGGTCTTTCCTCTGAATGGTGACCTGCTTGGGAGCTGCTTCCTTTATATCCACGGGGCTGACGCAATGCATCCTCCCCGCATGCGCAATTAACGCTAGGCATCTGCTAGGCTTCCTCTAGGCATCGCTAGGCATCCGCTAGGTCTTTGCTGTGCATCCGCTTCATCCGCTCGGCGTCCGCTCTGCATCCACTTTTATCCGTGCCGCGTCCGCTTTGGCGCTCCCCTGGGAAGCCTTGCGGATGTGCCATCCGCTCCCATCCGTTACCATCCGCTAGGCTTCCGTGGAGCATCCGCTTTCATCCGCCTGTGTCCTCCCTCCATCCGTTCCTTTCTGTGTTGTCCGCTCTGGTTGCAATTCGGTGCACTTTTGAGAGTGGATAAAACGGATAGAACATTTTTCTCGTCCGCTGTGTCCTTTTTACAAACGTTTTGCATCCGTCAGCCAGTGTGACAGGGCCTTTAATTAGTTTAGAAAATGCCACAGAGTTGTTTATGCAAACTGGTTTTCAGATAATTTTTGGATGTCTTGAAATTGTTTTTGGCCTGATAACATATGGGGTCTTTTCCATGTAAACCACCAAGAATCACATGATTAAAATTATTTTGAGCCAAATGACATAAGATTTTCATTTGTGTCATGCCATTAAAAATTGGATCTGAAAGTTTGATCCGGTGTGGGGAGGTCCATTCTTGAAAAGGCACATTAGATAATCTCTTCCAAAGATCTGTTCAGAACTGGAACCCACTAACTAACAAGCATTGTCACGGATATATGACCATCATCATTTGAGTCTTGTCAGATATATTTATGCTTTTGATGATGGCTGAAATTCATTCTGAAATTGAAACCGTGACTCCAGCAACCATGTCTCTCCTTTTAATGATAAACAACAGGATGTTCACATTCATAATTGGCTACCCAAGGCCAGTAACTCTTCAACTGCCAGTTTTTGCAAAACTCAGAAGAGTATTCCATCCAGCTTGACAGGAATCACCCTCACAACCCACAGTGTGAGACTAATCAAAACAGAAAGGTTCCTATAAAAATGCAGAAAGGGTTCAGTAGTAAAACTAGAGATGCAGACAACCCATTTGTTTTGTGAAATGACATGCTGTCAGACAGTCTTGTTAATGATTTCTCAGAGCCTTTAATCTTAGCAGCCAGGTTTTCATGAATGATTTCATCAGAAAACCTGACTTCCCCATCTTCGACCTGCTGCAATTTGCTCATTACCAGGTAACATAATTGGAGAAAGGAGAGGAAGAATAACAAAGGTTTATAGTCATTTTATTACAAAATAACTGTTCAACATACAATCGAAAAGTAACAGAATATGATAAAGAAAAAGATAAGAAATACAAAACTGACTTCGCCCTTCATCACAAGTGTAAACAATTTTAGTAATTGACCACCGCCTCTTATAACAAATGATCTCTTCTTCACATATCCCAGCTCTTATCTATAAACAAATCCATGAAGCCTTGTCATTTCAGTCCTGATGTCAGCAAAAGTCTATTCAAATTTACTAGAGTTAACAACATATCTCTACCATACTTGCTCACATAAGCCAATTTCATATTCTTTGTCTCTTCCCACAAAATTCTTCAAATTTACAAATTCAAGATATAAAAATTATCAGGGTGTCTCTCTTAGTTTATTATTTGTGTGCCACTTTTATTTATTAAGACACCCACCAGTTTCTTGTGTATGTCCAGTATAACATCATTTTTCATATCATCCTTGTAGCCTGTAATTTCGAAATCCACTTTTAGATCAGTTTCAATCTTGTTTAATCTTGTTAAAAACAATCTAAAAAGGCAGACCCACATCAAATTAATTTCCATTGTTAATCCTTCAATATGTCCAATATTAAAATATTTTATTTAAATCTGTATTAGTAACTAAAATGTAAGTGTTCTGTAATTGTAATCTTTAGTTCCTTCTTATTCCCTCTAACGTCCAACAGTCAAAATCTGATACAATGTTTTTTTTAAAAAAATCAAAACAAAAGCATTTTCCCAGAACAAAGATTCTTACGATTAATTCCAAAATGTTATTTCAAATCAACCTCAACCCTTTGTCTGTTTGGAACTTTCCAAAATCAAAGTTTTAATCACCCTTTTTCTCTTTATTCCAAAAGATTTTTTTTAAGTCCTTGAACTTTTATTTAAAACTTTTTTTACTCAGGATTGAAGGAAATTCACATAGTGCTTAAAATTTATCAATCCAAATCCAATGATAGTTGAAAATTGCTGTTAAAAAACAATATCCAAAAGTTATTAGAAAAGGAAGTATGCAAACTCCTTTTTAAAGATGCTAACTGAGGTTTCAACAAGATGATTATTTCTTTATCTCCCAGAGCTTTAAACCAACTGAAGCCCATTGTAATCTTCCTGCAAGGAGCAAGTGCCTTGCTCACTTTGGGTGATCCCATGTCATCTCTTTTTCTGGTCTATTCACTGGCTCTTCATTCTACCACGGTCCTGTGCTCTGTTTTTAGCAAAGCTGTCTTCAGGTAGCCTTTTTTTTTTTTTCTTGGAAGTTCCAAGAATAATAGAGGTTTAGAAGGAAGCTGAAGTGCTTCAGGTTTATTTTCTGTTATTTGCTCTACTCCTTTAGAAACATACGAGCAAATAGTAGCATAATTAAAAATGCAAGAGCTATTGGAAAGTCAGATTCATTCCTACTTGTTGTGCAGTCTCTTTCTCTTTTAATCTCTTTTCAGTACAAAATTGAGCCATTAAATCTTCCTTTTCTTTGCCATCTTTTACTTCTAGGTAAAAGGCAGATATGAATATTTAAATATATTTTAAACTTAATTTTAAATTTTGGGAAGTAGTCCAGATTTTCTTAGCTATTATCTAGGCATGATGTAAAGTTTCACATAAAAACTGAGGTGCCTGGAGATAAGAAGATGAACTCAGAATAAATATACGGTCAAGGAGAAGTTGGAGAGAACTAATTTTTGCAAGATAAGTGTTACAAAACAAAACCTTCTTACCTCTGAAGATCTCATGTCTTTTTCCTACTAGCATTCCTGCACTATGAAAGTCTTCCTTCCTTCCTTCCTTCCTTCCTTCCTTCCTTCCTTCCTTCCTTCTTTCTTCCTTCTTACTTCCATTTGTAATCCACATCTTCCATTAGAGAACCTGAAGGGAGTACTGTAGTAGTTTAAGGCTAGGTCCACTGGCTGACGGACGCAAAACGTATGCATAAAGGACACAGCGGATGAGCAAAATTTCGGGGGGTGGCTCCATCCATTGTCATCCGTTCAAAAAGTGGTGAAAATTTGCATAAACAGAATGGAAAAGAAAACAGAAAAGAACAGACGTGGGTAGGATGTAGCGGGGATGTTAAACGGATATTCATAGGAAGCCTAGCAGATGACAGCAGATGACATCTCTGAAGAGGTTCGGGGGAGAATTTCGAAGCAGACGCAAAGCGGATGAAGCGGATGCATCACGTACGCCTAAAGGAAAGAAAGGGGATGCCCGCGCGATGTATATCGGATGCAAACCGTTCACTGTGCATCCTTTCTGTTTCCGTGCTAGTAACGCTGTGTAGACGTTCCATGTACTTTGTTTTCCTCCCCTTTTCTGTTTTCAGCTGCAGCGGATATGAGTTGCAAGGATGCCCAGAGGATGCAGAGAGGATACAGTGGACATTTAATGGATGATAATGACATAGAACATTTGTTGCTCGTATGTCGCAGATGTACATCATACACGGCAGAAAGTTCATCCGTTCACAAACTTTTGTGCAGCTCAAAACTTCTTGCGCGGATGAAATCACAGTGGACGGATGCTCAACGGATAGAGTGTATGAAACACGTATGCAATGAGTAACACAATGGAGAATTTGCAATCGCATTTTCCAATGGATGGCAAGCTTTTTTTAACGTTTTACATCCTCTTTGCATCCGTAAGTGCAGTGGGACAGGGCCTTTAACTCCAGTTCTTCATAAGATGAAAGCAGTGCTGAAAGAGCAAATTTGAAAGAAGAGATTCACCTGGAACCACAGAGCCAGTCAATGGCCTTTGAAATTTGCTATTGGATATCATAGCAAGTGAGTTCTTTAGCAACCTGATTCTTCAAAATGAACACATTTTGGTTCACCTTATGTCAATAGACACAACATCTAACCTCTATAAATGGGACATAAATACCAAACTTCAACTTATGTCCTAACACCATTTCACCTTCCACAGAAACTATTTCTGATGCACAAGTAAAGTTCAGTTTGCACTATATTAGGTGGCTTTTGTTCTAACCCAGGACTTAGAGACTCAAGGATTGCTCTCCCCCAGGACCTTCCAATGAGAATCTCTTCCATCTCCTATAGATTTTATTCTCATGAAGCTTTGAACCAAATCCTCTCTGTGAGGAAAGCACCCAATAAGAAAAAGAAACACACACTGTACCTGCAATTATGAACTCTTCACAGTGTTTTTCATTAAGGAAGAGCAAACTAAAGGCAAGTCATGAACAATAACCCAAAGATGCACTACAGATGTTAAACAACAGCAAGTTATTGAATGAGCAGTCTCCTTAAAGGTATAGTATCTTTTTAAAACCTTGCATTTATTAAAACCAGAGCAATTCTCCCCCACATCTTGTTGCAAATACTGTACACATTGTAGTGTCTGCCGACCTAAAGCCTCCCTCTCCCTTTCTGCACCATTTTTGGCTAGGTTAACTCTGGAGAGATTACTTACCTCTCCCCAAAATCTATGTTCCTTTAACAGTTAACAGATAATCAGAGTTGGTCAACCCCATGCCCAAGCGGGAGACCCTACACCATTTCTGACAAATGGCAGTCCAATCTCTTCTTGAAAGTCTCAACTGATGGCACTCCCACAACTTCTGAGGGCAAGCTGTCCCATGGGCTGAATAGAAACTTTTTCACTGTCAGAAAGTTTCTCTTTTTTTCCAGGTTAAATCTCTCCTTGTTCAGTTTCCATCCATTATTCCTTGTCTGGCCTACAGGTGCTTTAGAAAATAGCTTGACCCCTTCCTCCCTGTGGCAGCCCCTCAAATATTGGAAGATCTCTATCATGTCTGCCCTGGTCCTTCTCTTTACTAGACGAGCCAAGCCCAGTTCCTGCAACCGTTCTTTGTATGTTTTAGCCTCCAGTCCCCTAATTACCCTGGTTGCTCTTCTCTGTACTTTTTCTAGAGTCTCAACATCTTTTTTTATAATGTGGTGAACAAAACTGGATGCAGTACTCTAAATTGCTTAGAGAGGGCTGTAAAGCACTATGAAGTGGTATATAAGTCTAAGTGCTATTGCTATTGTTATTACAGTGTAACCATGTCACTTAAGGTTTCAGAACTCTGGGAAAGTTCAGGGGATATCCTCCAACATCCTTCCTGTTCAAGGCAAAAAATGGGAAAAGAAAGGATTGGGTTGGAAATAATTACCAGATATAGAAATTATATTAGTGAAAAATGTTTGGTTCCTGGGAATGTTTGGTTCCTGGGAAAAGCAAAGAAGCAACCACGCTGAAAGAGGAGATGAGGTAAATGAGCGGGAATTTTAAACAGACTAAGGAATAAGGGGGAAAAAAACTCATCTCCCTTCAATCTTTCTGACTAATTTACGCTCACTGGCTAACAAGATGGATGAAATTCATCTCTTAAATAGATGGAATTCTGATTTTCATAATTCAGCTGTTCTTTGCTTTACTGAAACTTGGCTTAATCCACAAATTCATGGGGACAACACCATATACATCCCAGGATTTCAGACATTTAGATCAGACAGAATTGAAGAGACATCAGGTAAAACAGGGTGGAGTATTATGTTTATATATCAACAACAGCTGGTCTCAGGCTATAACTACCGTGTTTCTCCAACAATACGGCCTCCACCAATAGAAAGGCCCAGCTTGATTTCTAGTCATGAGATGAAATTAAGCCCCACCCCAAAAATTTAGGCCTATTTAAACAATGCATTTCCCCACCATTTCTCACATTGTTTGTTAGAACTACATGAGGTAAAGAAAAATGAGGGGGAAGGGCGGAGGGTGGGGAGAAAATTTGCCTTTAGGAGTGCCCTGCAGATAGCCTAGGCTAGAATACCCTGATCTACTACTGATAGAACATCAGCCGATAAAAGCTCCCTGAAGGCAGAGTTACCCAGCCTCTTCAAGCGGCCAGTAGAAGTGGCCTCGGGGTGAGTGCCCATGCACAATCCCCTCTCCATGAGGCCATTTCTATCAGCCAATGAAAGCTCCCCAAAGGCAGAGTCCCCAGCCACTTTGGGGTGAGGCGTGGCTGCCTGTGTCCCCTCGCCATTAGGCAGTGTCTTTCAGGCGATGGAAGTTCCCCAAGGGCAGTCACCGGCCACTTCAATCGGCCAGAGTGTGCGTATGCGTTCACCCCAAGGCCGCTTCTACTGGCCGATTGAAATGACTGGTGACTGCCCTTGGGGAGTTTCCATTGCCTAAAAGACACTGCCTAATGGCAAGGGGACACAGGCAACCACACCTCGCCCCAAAATGGCTGGGGACTCTGTCTTCAAGGAGCTTTCATTAGCCGATAGAAACGGCCTCGTGGAGAGGGGAGTGTGCGTTTGCACTCACCCCAAGGCCACTTCTACCAGCTGATCGAAGTGGCTGGTAACTGCCCTTGGGGAGCTTTCATCACCCAAAAGACACTACCTAATGGCGAGAGGACACAGGCAGCCATGCCTCACCCCAAAGCAGCTGGGGACTCTGTCTTTGGGGAGCTTCCATCACCCGAAAGACACTGCCTAATGGAGAGGGGACATGGGCAACCACGCCTTGCCCCAAAGCGGCTGGGGACTCTGCCTTTGGGGAGCTTTTATCAGCCAATAGAAATGGCCTCACAGAGAGGTATGTGCACATGGGCTGCTCTAGGTGGGGAAGGAAATTAAGTCATCCCCAAAAAGACAGCCCAGCTATTTTTTCGGGGGTCAAAAAAAAAAAAA
>BHFT01041236.1:0-57041 GCA_004320025.1 Laticauda laticaudata
TTGTAAAGAAGTGCTTAGCTTTAAAGAGAAGAGGGGAGATGGTGGCAGCTCGATCTATGTATTTCAAAGCATTTCTGCATTTTTAATACACAGGAGCCCGCTCAAAGGAATGCCTGGTAACCCTACTTCTAGGCATGCAAGGACGTGTGAAGAGGCCCTTATTCCTGGTGCGAAGGCCATTTCTCCTACTATGCCATTGCCAGATCCTGCTTTTACAGTAGATTTTGGTTGAGTACTACTGTCTCTGGTGTTCAAAGCAGGGGTCTGCCTAACTTGTTTGACTGTATGACTTGTGGACTTCCACTCCCAGAAATTGCTGGCATTGAGGAATTCTTGGAGTTTGAAGTCCACAGTTGTAAAATTCACATCGTTGGTGATCCCTTGCTTAAAGCATCCAAAATTTTTTTCAGGTTTCCAAGAGGTGCTGAGAATAAAGGTGCTGCTGCTTTATGGAATTCACTCATTGTGCCACTCTGAATCCTGGAAAGAGTAGGATTTTCTAACAATAGTAGGGATGTGCGGGCGCGTGCCCTTGTGCAAGGGGAAAAACAGTTCCTCTGAATCACTTTAGCAGCACAGGGTTCTCTAAATGGATACAATTCATGGATGTGTGTTTTACTTTCATCGATCAGATCAGGTCAGACAAATCTGATTGCACTGAGTTAGGGCCATAAAATGTGATGATGTTTTTAACTTCTCTTTCTGATGTCAATGGCTCTTTCGTTGCTTCTTTGGCTTTTCCTCAGCGAGTACCAATGTGGCATCCCACTTGAAATGCACTAGCCACTTGTCAATATTAAAAAACTCACCCTGCCTCCAGCAGCTGCTTGTTATATCACAAAGGATAGAGTTCGCAATTAAGTTCCCTTCCTTCTTTGGACCTGAGCCGTTGGCTTGGGAGAATTGATCAAGCTTTATCTTGATCTCACTGCGCAGAAAAATTTATCTACTCAGCTGAACAGTTGGAATTTTTAACACCCGTATCTTCCATCTACTAGGAATGTGATGGAGACACAGATTGTTCTTTAAGTCACTATAATTTTTTTCTTTTTCTTTTAAAACTACCTATTGGGGATCCAGTACCTTTCTGATCTCAGGTTCCAGTTCGTAAATGCGTGAACGCACAGATACTGATGCGGAAACTATTCACTACAATAAAAACATCTTTAATCTTGCATACACAGAAATATTCTATTTTATGTCGCTTCTTGAACACTTTTCAGGAGTGTCGTTTGAAAATAATATCCTTTGGCAAAGCAAAGAGAGAATGAAATAGTCCAGGGTGCCAAGTGGTGCCATCCATCTGCACTCAGATAAGGATCCTATAACCTCCAGCCACATGGCTCTTCATTCCGAGATGTGTCCAAAGCATCTGAAAAAATAATGTCCTTTCGTCCATATCATTCCATGATATTTCTTGAACATTTCCTTGCTCCTGGCACTCTGACAATATTCAATGCACAGACATGACAAAAGCATCAAAGCACAGGACAAGAAAAGAATTACAATAAACTGCTATACTGTTATTATAGAAATAGAAAGGGGAGCGGGAGAGATTCCTGTTAGTGGAACGTCTAAACAGTTCCTTTATGAAAGGCTGTTGAATGTAATAGACAATGTTAGGGTCCCTTTGGGAATCACTTGGCCTTGTAAAGGTAGACATTTGAGCTTGTTTGATAGGTATTCACAGAAGTCCTCTTTTCTTGAGCAAGGACAATCAGCGTTGACTTTTCTCTTATTCACCCATTAGGAACTAGAGAAGTATCAATAAAGGTATATATTTGTAGCTCAGGATTTGAAATGAGGGGTCCTGGGTGCTCTCTGAGCTGTTTGTTTTCTTGCAGACATTTCATTACCCTACTATGTACCATCATCAGTGCTTGTTAAGGAGTGCTGTTTGCTGACAGTTTTATTTCTGTGTCTGCCTATCGGTGGGGTGGGGGCAGTCTTAGAGATTCTTTGATAGGGCTGATGACTGATGGCTTTTTTTGCATTCCTGTTTGAATTTCATGAGCTGCAGTGGTGCAGTGGTTAGAGTGCCAGTACTATATGCTACGTTCTGCTGGACTGCTGGCTACCTGCAATTTGGCAGTTCAAATCTCACCAGCTCAAGGTTGACTCAGCCTTCCATCCTACCAAGGTTGGTAAAATGAAGGACCCAGATTTGTTGGGAAGACATACTTGACTCTGTAACAGCTTAGAGAGGGGTTTGCAAAGTGCGATATAATTCTATGGCTATTGCTACTTCTGCTGACTTTGCAATTGCCGGCAGTTCGAATCTCATTCGCCAAATTTGTCCTTCCATCCTTCCAAGGGGGGGGGGTGTAAAATGGAGGAAACCAGATTGTGAGGAAAATATGCCCGCTTATAAAGAAGGCTATAAAGCACTATGAAGTGGTCTATAAATCTAAATCTATTTGCTGTTTGTTTATTTTTGATTATTGGTCTGAAGTTAACCTTGGAAATTTTCCAGGTTCCTACCTGCTCCTTATCACCCCTTGTTGTATTACATTTTATGTGAATGGGTCTTCATCAGCTCAGTGACTTGGAGGTGAGCCAGACTGTGATCCATTTTCCTCCAGTGTGGGATTACAGAGGATTATTTTTTGCGACAGGTTGTTATGTTTCCTCTCAATGGGTAGTAGGTATAATAGGCAGGTATGATCAATCTGTGGCAAAATAAAGGTTGATTCTTGACCTAAAAAGCTACTTTATGATCCAGATTCCCAATATCACCCTCCCGCATGTCTAATGACTGCATTATGGGCTCAGCAGCAGGCGGACCACGTTGTACGCAGTTTGCAAAGGCCAGCAAGCCCACTGTGATCACAAATTGCAATAGTTTTGCCAGAAACTAGGGTTTTACTTCTGGTTTCCAAAACCCGCCCCATAGTAAACAATGGCTTTACTTAACCACCGTGTTCCACTCAATTGGCTTCTGCATCATTTTACTACTGCATTTGCTTTACAATTGCTGCATTCGCTTAATGAACTGCTGCAAAAAGGTCATAAAATTGAGTCTGGTCATATGTGAAAATCCCTTTACAACCATCATAGCTCCCCCTCCCCCTTAGTTAGGGCTTAGTTTTGGTCAGAGGAATGAGGATTATCTGTACATCTCCCAAATTTAAGAATTTAAAAATTTAAATTTCTATTGCCCAGGGTGGTCTTCAAAAAATCTCAACAATGGGTTCTCTTGCCCGGTGCTAGGTGAGGCATGGCCAGTGGGTGTGGCCTAGTTAGCTTTCCTTAACCTCGGGAGGGTGAAAACATGCCTTCTCGCAGGCGTCTGGAAGGCCCTCCAGAGGCTCGAAACAGCGCCATTTTCTGGATTCCATGAAACTTCCGGAGGGCCCATTTTTCCCCTCCCGAGCTCTTTTGTGGTCCCTGCACTTTACTCACATCCAAAACGGGCTGTGGTGAGACTCTTGGGAGGGAGCAGGGTGGGAGGGGCCAGTCAGGGGTGGGATTTGGCGTTCAACCAAACCCAGCCATAACGTAGCAATGCTTTTATTTCTCTCTGTACCCAGTCAGATTCAGTTGTGCTGGAATGTAGTGTCTTTGTGTTGTTGGAATTGGCAGAAACATAAAAAAAAAACTTTAGGCAGTCCCCAAGGTGCTTTTTCAAGAGGGCAACCAGACTTTCTAGTTTTTCTTCCAAAGACGTTTTCACTTCTCATTTCCTGAGGAGCTTGAAGAGCTCCTTGGAGAGATTTGAGAGCTCGAATGGTTTTCAAGAAAACTAGAAGTCCAGTGAAAAAGCCCTTTGGGACAACCATAAACAGGATGACTGAGGAATCTCCATTAAAAATTTAGGCAGGTTTTCAGATTTTTGGCTACTTGGGGGAAACCTATCTAGATTTTTTTCAGATCTAATTTGGCTTGGAACCTCAAATGCAGCATGTACCTACTGTATATGGAACAGTTCAAAAATTGTTGTAATTAGACGACCAAAATAAACAGGAAGACTTATGCAGAATGCTAATGAATATCTGACAGTGTGAGGATATGTACGTCCAAACATAGATCGTTCTCTCTTTGTAACTATATTACAGAATGGGCTCCTATCCCATCAGAATATCCTCACCGTTTGAGGATAAAAGGAAATGAAAACCAGACTTGCCCAAACCATTTTGATTTCTCAAGGTCGGAACTTGAATGCATTGCATAGCTTGCCAATTAATGGAGGAACAGTTCATCCCTCTCCTCCCTCCCTCCCTCCCAAGCCCTACTCCAGGACCAGTTTGCTGTTTTATTTTGCCATCTGGGTTTCGAAGAGCTCAACTGCAGGTTCATCAACTGCAATTGGTAGGATTGTGAGCGGCCTTGCAGGAGATTCAAAGAACAACAGACAAGGCCAATTAGGGCTCACAGTGCCAGCTGTCCACCTGTGAGGTCCTCAGAGAAAAGAGAAATATGAATGATATGATGATGATGGATGATAGATAATAGTATAATGAAAATGCATGACGAAACACAATTCTCTCAGAAGATTGAGCCAGTAGCTTTCTTCTTTTAGGAGAAGGCTACCTTTAAATATACATTATAAAAACAGTGCTTTTGTTGTTGAACACAGATGCCAATTAGTTCAGTTTTTATGAAAGTTCTTAAGAACCATAAGGGATTTTGTCTCCTCCAGCAAGTAAATTTCCACCAGAACCATTGTTCAGCAGATTGTGGGGAGAAATATGCGGGAAGTCTTTCATTTGCGGTTATGCCCTTTTTTAAGGGACCCCTAGATTTCTTCATGCACATCGCATTGAAAAAGATTGATTGTTGTTATACAATAACTTCTTTATTGTCCATCCAGCCCCATATTAGATATCATTGAAAACTACAAATATAAAGGAAAGGCACTGGGAGGAATTCCAGTTTCTCTTATTTACTGTAGGCTGATGTCAAAAATCCTCAATCTTAAGAATTTTCAAGGCACTTGAATTACCTTTGTCGTTTCCATGAGCCTTCAAAAGATGCTTGGCTTTTTTGATCCTATACTGGGTGTAGTCACCCTCTATAAAGACCAAACATGGCCTTCTTAAGGAAATACCTTAATTATTTTTCATGGCAAAATGAACTCAGATTCCTAAAAGTGATTCACAAATCCAATGCACTTAGCGCCATGAACTGATATCCTATGCTCTTTGCTGATTTGTGCTTTATAGAATTATTGTGTTCGAACTATCTAGAGAAGTCTTAGAGTCCAACAACCTGCATAATGCAGGATTCACTACACCAGGGCTGTCAAACTCAAGGCCCGCAGGATGCTTAAAATCTGGCCCATGGGGCTGCCCTGAAACAATGAAGGAACAGGCCGCATGCCGCACCAGAAAAACGGAGGTTGGGTTTCATTTTTGGCCTATGGCGGCCTTCTTCAGCCTTCTTGTCAGTGAAACCAAAGCTCAGGGAGGCTTCATGCAGCTCCCCCCCCCGCTAAGCTCTGTTTTCACTGGCAGAGGGCTGCAGGAGTCTGCCGTTAGCCAAAAACAGAGCCAAGGGCCACACACAGCTCTCCCAAGCTCCGTTTTCAACCTGGCGCATTGATTCCAGGAATCCCATCGCAGCAGTGGGCTGGTTTCAAAAAATTTTTACTACCGGTTGGTGGGGCGTGGCTTGGTAGCGTGGAGGGGTAAGGATATTGCAAATTCTCATTCCCTCCCCATCCTGGGGAAGGTTTACTGCAAAATCCCCCATCCTCCCCACCCCACTAACCTGCTTTCCAGCTCTGTTCTCCTGTGCAGGACAACAAAAGAAGACCCAGCCAATCAAGCTGGGACTCTGGGGGCAGAGAAATAGATGGGGGCGGGCCAGTCAGAGATGGCTTGCTGGTTCTCTGAACTATTCCAAAATTTTCTGCTACAGTTTCTCAGAACTGTTCAGAACCTGCTGAATCCACCTCTGCATCCACAGCTGAAATGGAGCTCGGGACCCTTCCACTGGCCGAGCGCTCAGGCCACCACAGGAGCCCCTGGTGTGAGTGCCATCCAGCTGGCCACGTCTCCCTCCAGTCCCCACGATATCAAACACAACCCTGATGCAGCCCTCAATGAAAATGGAATTTGACATCCTTGGTCTTTAGGCGATAGAGAAACTGGCAGAACCTGTATTCATCTTATGTTAATGGAAAAAAAGCGGGGGGGACTACTGACCCGTTTAAATAAGAAGGTGCAGCATTTCATTGTCCCAGCCATCCAGGATAAACACAAATATGGAGGACATGGACCAGCACAGAGTGAGAGGGATGTTCTTGTCCCAGTTGGTGGAGGTTTACCCCAGTGAAAGGATGACAGGCTTGTCACACTTGGAAACATGACTTCTGTGCTTAGCAGGAAAAGTACAGAGAGGCTTCCAGGTGGGCTTAGAGAGTTACAGGTAGGCCAACAGCTTACAATGAGTTCATTTAGGGACCATTCAAAATTACAATGGCATTTGAAAGAAAGATAACTATGGACCGTTCTTCACACTTACAACCATTGCAGCATTCCCCATAGCCACATGATCAAAATTCAACTGCCACCCGTGGCAACTTGGGTCCATTATTTATATAGGTGCCACTTCTGACAGCAAATGTCAATGGGGAGCAGATTGATTTACAGTTGTGTTACTAACTTACAACTCAGGGTTTCACTTAAAAACTGTGCAAAACCACTAACAAATTTCTCACTTAAACAATAAATTTGGGGTTCAATAGTAGTCATATTGATGACTACCTGTGTAGTAGAGAACACAGGGTTTTCGGAAAATGGCCAAGAGCACCTGGTTTGGCAGATCTATTTGTGGGAGGAGAGAAACTGAGAGAGATCAAAAGACTTCATCTGTGGTTTGTCTCAGATTTAAGCAACATCGTGAGATTGAGAAATGTTTTAACCAATGAAGGAACATAATAGATGGGTTGGACTTAGTAAAGATCTCAAGGTCCTTCCATCCTTTCTATCTTCTGAATCCTTTCCCAGGCTTTGTTCATTATAGACTTTTCCCTATTTTTTGTGTCCTACAGGACTAGAGCTTGTCTGAGAAGTACCTAATAACAACCAAGGGGAGGGGAGGATTTTGCTCTACCTACCTTAAATCTCTTCTTTGTGATTTAAAAAAATGAATCCATGCTGTCTTCTATTAGCCCTTGCCATTGTAAATCAGGATTGACAGTACAACCCTTATAGGTACTAAGACAGATGTTGCTATTTCAGAGATCCACTCCACAGATCCTAAGGAATTTTTAATTAAGTAAAATATAGTAATGCCCAAATCTGCTGAGATTTTTGTATTCTTGTTGAGCCGTTATATTCATTTACTTATTATTTGATTTTTTTATAGTTTATCCAATTCTAATGACTCTGGGTGGCATACAGAACCAAATAATTCATAAACAAAACTGCAAAGTACCCTGGAATAAAATAATTTTTTAAAAATATACAATCAAACAAAACAGGGGCCTCGCCAAATAAAGTAGTACATTAACTCCAGGTCTTGAAACCAATTGCATAATGTTATGAAAAACCACAATTACTAGGATTGCAGTGTTTTCTTACAAAATATATAAGTTCAAGAATGCAACACTGATAATAGTTTGCAGATTTGGGCCGGTTTCTAGATGTTAGGATTTTTCTTTCTAACATTCAGGCTGCACAAGTAAGGCAATAATGAGGATCCCCACAAAGCCTTTGAATAACCTGCTATTTACTGTAAGGGGGGGAAAGTTCATTCAGATTTTGTATTTATACAATACATCGTAATGGTAGATGCTTTAATGTAAATTAGTTGTAATATGCTTTATCTTGGTAAACTAAAAAATTACAAGGTAATGAAATATAGGCCTTACAGAAAAGGGAATTTTGCACACCCAGACTGCAGGTGTGCAAATATATTCACCCACATCCCACTTTTAATCATTCTTATTGTTTTTTTCTAATAGAGTGTCCATTTTCTGCAGGAACAAAGTGCAACAGTATTCTTACATCCCTCAAGGATTCTTGTAAGAACCAAAAGCAATTAACAGTACATTAAAAAATTATGAACCGATTAGATACGTCCCTAGGCTCGCAAATTTACTTCGCACTTCACTTATCACAAAGACCGTTTTTTTATTTCCCCTCACACTGAAGGTAAAGTTGCATCGAAATTGTTTTTCCACTTTTGCATTTATTTAACAATCAGGGTCCCGTAGACCTAGGGAGATGATATCCACACTTCACCAACTGTTCAATGCAACTATGTTGCCCTGTAGCCAGAATGTGTAGATGAACCTCAGATGGTCCTCAGCCCAGCTATGTCGCTACCCCTTTTTTCCCTGTGGCAAGTCCTCGTGTTCAAGCCCACAGCATTTGCCTTTACAGAGGGCCTGACCTCTCAGTTGCTAGTTGGGAGGAGTTCCAGGAATCAATAAGTCAATTTTAATTTCTGGTTCGAGTAACAGTAAATAATAGCATAATAGTAAACAGAATTAATAGAGTTGGAAGGTACCTTAGGAGGTCTTTCTAGTCCAATCCCTGCTTGCAAGCAAGAAATTATTTCAGCAATAGCTGCCCAATCTTTTTCTTAAAAGCCACAACTTTGGATGCAAATGTGTTCCACTGGTTCATTTTTCTCATTGTCAGGAAATTTCTCATTAGCTCTAGATCAGTTTTCTCCTTGATTAGTTTCCATCCATTATTGCTTCTTGTTCTGCTTCAGATGGATGAAAGAGGCTACAACCCCCACACCACCCTTTTCTTGTGGCAGTCCTTCAAATATCTGGAACACTGTTACTTCATATCACCCATAGCCCTTCTCATGTGACCAAAACTGGAGGCAGTATTTCCAAGTATGGTCTTACCAAAGCATTAAAAAGCACTTTCACCATGATCTGATTCTATCCCTCTGTTAATGCAACTAGGACTGCATTGGCTGTTTTTTTTGACCAGCGACAGCATTACACGGGTCATATTTAAGTTGGTTATCCATAGGTATTCTCAGAACCTTCTCACAAGTTACTGTGTGGTGCTCCAGATCCACCATTCTGTATCTATAATTTGGTTTTCTTGCCTCAGTGTAAATCTTATTCTTCTCATCATTGAATTTATTTTGTTAGATAGGGCCAGTGTTCTAGTCAAGTTCCTTCCCAGGTCTTGAGCCTGGGGAGTGGATATTTTCCTGGCAGTTGGGGTCACCTGCAAATGATTGAGTTCCTTTCTATCCTTTCATCATAAATCATTTCTGGGATAATGTTGAAGAGGACTGGGCTAAGACAGAACCTTGGGAATCCCTGCTTACTCCCTCCATTGCCTGATGTAGTTCATCGAGGATAATGTGAGTGTGGTTTGTCACCCAGTTACAAATCCATTCTGGCGGTGATGTGTTATACTCACTTTTTTTACTTTCCAAAAGAAGTAGGTTGTGGTATACTTTGTTTAAATGCCTTTGTCCTTTATGTACAGCAGAATGGCCTCCAAAGCACCTGAAAGCAGGACAAGAAGCAATGGATTGCGAAACTCCATCAAGGAGAGAATCAATAGTGAACTAAGGAGAAATTTCTGGACAATAGAAATACAATGAACCAGTGGAAACATCTTCCTTCAGAAGTTGTGGGTGCTCCATCACTGGAGGTTTAAAGAGAGATGGGCAGCATTTGTCTGAAATGGTATAGGGTCCTCGCTCTGACTAGCGGTTGGATTAGAAGACTTCCAAAGTCCCGTGTAACTCTTTTATTCTGTCTATTACAGACGTATCCTGTAAAATTCAAAATTAATCTGCACCCATGCAGGTCATGGTGTGTTCATCTGATCATCCCTGAAATTTCTGACTTAAAATTCAGTTGTGGTTACTGGTTAAGATTTGTAGTAGCTAAACTGTTGCCCAGAAACCAAAAGGCTGTAAATCCTGATCTCCATCTTAGGTGTTGGAAAAACCGCTTGGGTGACTTTGACTGTCATTGTGTCCCAGCCAATCCACCTCACAAGGTTGTGATGTGGGAAATTAGAGAAGGTATTGGTATGTACACCACTGAGGTTGCTTTTTAAAAACAAAGCAGGATAAAATCTAAAAATTACAGGTACAGTACTGATAACAACTGCCACTCTACTGGCTATGTGCAAAGTATTCATTTTTTGCTTGCTGCACTAAAACTATCCATGTCATTATCTATAATGTAATTTGTTTTGAAAAGTGTTCAGTGACAGGAGGATCAAGGAATTTCTCATACAGAAATTTCTCCTCAGACACTGACCACAGCAGTTCCTTCATAAGCTTAAGCGGACATGTTCAGTTTTCTTTGTGTTCCTCAGGATGGAGTACTATTGGCAACAATCAGCATTTTTGGGCAACTCTATTACAGGAGGAATAACAGTGTTTGAGGCTCTTGGCCATTCTTGGTATTAGCGAAAATATCACTGCCATGGCTTCAGAGAGGTGCCACAGATTTTAGTCATTCCTAATTTTTATGAAACAAACCGGTCTTGTGATTCCACCTAGTTGGATGTGGTAGACAGAAACTTTGCTTGCGGATCAAGACGAGCGTTTTCTCCATGGTTCCAAAGGGATTTCATCCAGACTGAGAGGAAGCACATTTTATGGATTGATGAGACCTTTGCTTTTGAACTTGCTGTCATAAGAAATTAGTGCTTCCCTCTTTGGATTCTTCTGCAGTTTTCTTGAATTCAGTGATCTAGTAGACCTTCAACAATGCCTTCACTTCTCTGAGAGATTTGGCAATTAATTGGTTCAGCTATTGGTTTCTTCTAAGTAGCTCAGCATCATTTGTGTCGATTCAATTCTTCCTCAATTTTAGAGAGAATTTAGGTGCCCCTCTGTAATTATTTATCAAGGAAAAGCGGTGTTCATTGCTAGGCTTGTGCCAAATTTGTTTAAAGACAGGAGAGGAAGAGATTTACAGTTCTTGAAGAATTCCTCCTGTTGTGGGCTATATGAAAAACACTGTTTATTTCTGTCCATTTCCAGAATCCAATCTGATTTATAGGACTCTTTCCCATCGGCAAGGATATAACATATATTCACAGACTGTCGACTTCTCAGGGAAAACAATGCCTAAGACTTTCGCTCATTCTTTCTTTGCCAAAATATATGGTTGTTTGTATTGGCCATTTTGATGCTCATGACAGATCAAGAGATGGGACACATATGAATGTATGTACTGTTGTATTCATTACACACATTAACTAAAAGGGAACAGCCTCCATTAGAAGGCCAAAGTGTGTGTTCTGCCAAAAACGAGAGTATTGTCAGTTAAACATACTCACTACAGTTCTTTGCTTCTCTTAATTGCACGCTCTTTTCAAAAGTATCAATCAGTGGCTCCTTTTCCAGAAAGAACATTTGCGAGAACGTTCCATTTTGGCACTGTTGCGGGGAGTCGAATTACCCTTTATAGCAGTGGTGGGATGCTTGCCGGTGTAACAACGGTTCGGTGATGACTGCTTTCTGAAAAAACTTACCTGCTATGTTATGACTGGGGAGTAACACAGCTGGGAGAAGCATCTGCTCTGCCATGTGAATCGCTGAGAGGATTATAGATAAGTACAGTGCAGGGGCGGCCAAGTGAACCGGTTTGCTTACCAGCTGATCTTCAGCCTAGGGTTCGCCCAAACCAGTCTGAACAGTAGAATTCCCACCTCTGCTTGTAAGACTTTTTTACTTTTTCATAGGGTTTTTCTGGCTCCCATTTCAGAAGACTCTGGCAGGAATGTTAGAATTATACAGGAATTTGATTATTTTGGTTACACTTGAAAGAGACAGAGTGGACAGCATAACAGGCCTAATGCCCTGTAGCCTACAAGGTGAGCCTATCTGTTTTTTCACACACTCATCATTTTGCAGCCGAGAAACGTGCAGAATGTGTCTTTGAAAGGAATCATGAGGAAATTTGCAGATGCTGGCTGAGATTCTCCAGAAAACATTTCCTCCCTTTGTAATTTGCTACCTCTTATCCCTAATCCTATATCTATATGTATACCTCTATATCTTTACACCCAATCTGTTGTCAATCGCTGGACCATTATCTGTTTATATAGGTGAGAAAAAAAAGAATGACAATTCCAACTTTTCATTTATGTTCTTCTTCTTTGTTTATACAACAGCCTTACTTATGTTCACAATTTTTTGCTAGATGGTGACTGCAGACTTCCTCGTGATAGTGCCACCAAAAACCCCTCTTTTTTCTTTCTGCGCCAACATCAGCTATTCACTTTTCCGCTTCAATTTCGTACTCAATTGCATGATCCAGAGAGTCTATGTCCTTTTGTCCCTCAGAACTCTTTACTTATGCCTTCCTTTTCTTTTTTCCCTGCCTTAGACTGATATGCTATTGGGCTTTTTCTTTTCAATTACATAGACAAGAACCACACCATTTTTACTGTAAAGTCTTTGAAATAGCTGGGCTGGTGTCACAAAAACAAACTGTCAACTCATAAACATGTTCTTTTGCCTGTTTTTAGATGTTGCATGGACAGAAGGGGTGAGAAAACATTTGAAGAGCAAATGCAGCAGTTGGAACCAAAAGTGCATTCTATTTTATCTTGCAAAGATTATAAACTAAGCTACCGGGAATGTCTTTGCCGACTTATTTGGGCACTGCCAGTAATCCTGACAAATAACTTTAAGAGACAAAACCGTATATTTGATGTGATGTTTTCCTTTGGGTGTGACTAGAGAATAGGGTATCAGTATATGCCATATCTATTTCACTTTTGTATTAGCTATAAATCTGTTCCATCAGATTTAATATTAATACATTTTCCACAATACTCGTCCCTTTTTTTTAGTTTTTCCTGAATGTTATCTCATTGCTTCTTTGAATTTTTGTCTATGCTTCTTCCATTGTCTTAATTGCCCTCTGCTGGCCAAATAATAGGCCATCTTGTGTTATTTGCTCTCCTGAACTTGTATATTTTATTGCATTGCCTCCAGAGATTAGATGGTGAACTTAGAACATTGTTTCAAATATTAAGAGTTGCTATCATTCAACGAAATAACCTAGCTTTAAATAATTTGTTGGTAGAAGCCATAATTGCTGTTCTCTTGATAGGGGTGTTTTATATTCAGCAGTTAAAAGCTGTAAAGAATGACTTACAAATGCAGCAGGTACCAATGGATGGGAGGGCAAAAGGAGAGGGATGAACTTACGTTGCAGGTAAACTGCAAATAATATTTTGCAGGCACATATTTACCACACACCCATTACTTATATTGGCTTGATTGCATCAAATTTGTCTTTGTCTTCTCCATTAATGCTCTTTATACGTGTATACAAATAAAAGATCTGAACACTAGAGAGAAAACCAAACTTATCCTATCAGGAACATGAGGGCAATACCTTCCCATTGGCCATATTCTCCACTTTTCTGATCATCTCTTACCTCTCCCTGTTCTAGCAGATTGTGTGGATTGGTGTGAAAAATTAAGCAAGTTTGGCAGGTCAGCCTAAATCACAGGTGAAACAATCGCTTCTCCGGAGTTGAGAAATTAAAAAATGAACCCTGTCCATGCTATATCAGTCCAACCTAACACGTCAGGAAAAAGAAGTTAATGCATTTCATATGTGAATCAATTTTCTATTATCACTCTGGTGCTGCAGGGATAAATTCTGTGCCTTGGTTCCTGAAGATTCAGTCCCTTACCACCATCAGACCTGTCTAGTGGAATATGGAAAAGATACTATACTTGTTAAACTGAGAAGATTTGGGTGTGTGGGTTTATAGCATATATTTTTCTGAGTATGATAATCTATAGAGAAGCTGCAGTTGTTTTTAGCTTTTCATGTCCAAATAAGCCAATCACTGAACAGTTCTAGGGAACTAGAATTAGATGAGCTGACCTCAAGCCTTAGGGGTTTATGCCAGATGCTTTACAGTGGGCTCCTGTGTTTGTTATGTCACTACTTTTTTTTTAATGTTTGTGCAGACAATTTTGAATTCCTGCATTCTGCCTGGGACAAGTTCGATAGCTTTTGCATACTCTTTCTAAATTTGCTATCAGCAGACGATTACATTGGAGTATATAATACGTAAAATGCATTACACTCCCAATACAATATTGGAGTATTATACAATAATACAATAAGCCTTAGGTTTAAATTGAAGTGTTGGAAAATTGGGTATAGTTGATATTTTCTAATCCAATGGTTCCCCACTCTTTCAAAAGGAAAAACCAAAAAGGGAAATGCCTTCCTCTTCCCCCAGCCAATACCCTTAAGAGATCTTTCTGGGATCTAGTTCTGATAGCAGGAATCCAGCTAATGCGGAGAGCCCTGGTTGACTTTTCTTACATTGAGCAAGATAAGGATTCAGTTGGCTCAAGCAGGGGGCACATTTCCGACCATGCTTGAGCAATTGTAGATGGTACTGCCAAGATTGTTGCTTCTATAATCTGTGCGATTGTGTAGGAGTCCTCAACTTACAACCAATTTGTTTAGCACCCCATTCAAAGTTTACAACACCTTGAAAATGTTTACTTGCAACTGGTTTTCACCACCTACAAGCATCACAGTACTCCCACGGAAACAAGATCAAAATCCTACATGGAAGTTCAATGGGAGGGAAGATTTGTTTATGATCAACATTTAATAGCTTGAAACTTGCAGTGATTTGCTGCAACAACTGGCTAAGAAGGTCTAAAATCAGCATTTGACTCACTTTTAAAAAGCCTGCATAACCACATAAATCGCTTTGGTCC
The DNA here is from genome assembly GCA_004320025.1 of Laticauda laticaudata. NCBI lineage: Eukaryota > Metazoa > Chordata > Lepidosauria > Squamata > Elapidae > Laticauda > Laticauda laticaudata. The sequence continues at coordinate 14,659 of BHFT01041236.1, forward strand.
CAGTTGTGGTGATAAGTCAGGAGAAGTCCTTCTCATTCAGTAAATAAAGCAAAACCAAAAATGGACTTTGGTAAATTGGTTTTCTGCTAGTGAGCATTTAAAAAAAAATTTCCTTAAGTTGTACTACTAGCAGTTCTAGTTGGCAATACAGCATAAGCTTCAGTTTTACTCTCTGGCTGCACAATGCTTCTAGATGACCACACATGACACTTTTTTTTTGCTTCGGTAAGGCTTGTTGTCCACCATCTACCATTCTCATTTTTTAAATTTGGATTTTCCATTGTCCTGCAAAATTTTACTTTACCAAAAATTTATCAGAATTCTCTCAGCTCCACAGGGATGAGGGATTGTTCTTAATTTCTTGCAGGTAACAAGAGTCTTGGAGTGCATTCACTGAAGTTATTCATCAAATCCACAACTGTACATCTATTCACTCAGCCCAAACATAGTTTAAATGCTGAATTAAATAGCTTTTGTATTTGTGCTATACGACACATACCCTGCCCAATGCTGCTGCATTGTGTGATTATGTGTGTGGGAAAACTGCTTCTTGGAGAAGATGGAATGAAAGAATGCGCAGAATGTATGACAAGAGGAGAGAGAGAGAGGAGAGAGGAGGAAAGCTGGTGACACGGTGATTAGAATGCAGTATTGCAGGCAAACTCTGCCCACAGTCTGGAGTTCGATCCTGACAGGGCTCAAGGTTGGCTCAACTTCCGCCTTTAAAAATGAAGGCCCAGGATTGTTGGGCCGAATCTGTGTTACATTGTAAAATTGCCCAGAGAGTGCTGCAAAATAGTATGGAGGGTTCAGGGATGGATTCAAATTTTTTTAACAACCGGTTTCTGTGGGTGTGGCTTAGTGGCAAAAAAAAAAAAAAAAAAAAAACGATGGCTTGGTGGTCATGTTATTTGCTGAGCGTGTGTCAACTCTATATCCACTCACATTTGAGGCACGTATCTCCTCACCTTGGCCTCTCAAGACGTGGGGATGCTGCAACATGTTGTAAGTGTGAGAAATGGTTCATAAGTCACTTTTTTCAGTACCATTGTAACTTTGGAATGATCACTTCCACACAAGCAAAGTACCAGCAAAGGAGGGCGGAAAAAAATTCAGAGATGTCTCCCATGAGACGGAAGTCTAGTCCTGCCAAGAATGTTAATAAGGGTTAATGGAGAGCAGTTTTCTTCAACAACACCAGAATGTTTCCTTCCTGCCCCTTTTTTTCCTTAAGGATTAGGTCAGTAATTCTTCTAATTCAACCGAATTGCGTAGAATGTTAACAACCGGTTCTGGCGACAATAGGTGCAAACTGGTAGAATCCTATCCCTGGAGTATGGGTAAGTCTAAAGTGCTATTGCTATTGCCATCAGAGTACCAACGCATGAAGTCATCCTGCGCCAGCTAAGAGAAGCAGGCCTCTATAGATTTATAGCCGCAATTATAAAAAGATGCTAGAGGCCATATGATCCCTTTAGGACAGGCAAATACATCAATTCATACTTGCACGAGCAGAAGGCCTTGGTATCCTGCTTTTTTGTCAGGGAAACCAAATGGATTAAGAAATTAACATTGATTGATTGATGATACAGTGCTGGATAAACAGGCCCCTTCCTGTCAGCTGTTCTCAGTGAGATTCTTTTGGATACTAATGGCAATTTATGATTGTGGCAGGTTAAAGCCCTTGCAAGACGTCCAGTTGCTAATGTGCAAAACAGGAAAAGAACCTAAAGCTACAAAAACAAAATTATAGTGAGGAATGTGTGGACCCAAAAAGCTGAGAACACAGGAAAGTTCAGCATTCCTGCCTCATACAGAGCTAGATTTATAGCTGCTACAGATGCAGATAGATTAACTCAACAAGCTTCCATAACAGAGTTCATTATTCGATACATCAGGTACTTCATAACTCACATTTATGATTAAGTTTTCCTTAATGACCAATCCTGTTGTATGTCGCCTTGTACATGAAGATGTTATTTTCCTAATCCATCTCATTAGAGATAAAGGAAGATGCCATGTGTGTAGAGAGTTCAGACAAAAGAATTGTAGGAAACTTCTCTTAACCACCAAGGATCAATTCAGTGACCAATCAGGATTATGGATGTAGCCACATGAGATGAACTTACATTTCTCAGGATACCTTTAAAACTACATTTACCGTGATGCATTTGTTCGCGTTCGGAAAAACGCGATGGTAGACCGGGTTCCAACATAAAATCTATATCTTCAACAGTTAAGTGAAATGGAACCGTTTGGCTCTTGCCGCGGCAGCCTTTATATACGGCTTGCCTGCCGGCTTGTAGCCAATGACGGTTACTTGGTTTTGCCGCCTTTTGCAGCTCTCTTTGATTGGTTCCTCGTGAAACTAATCCCTATGCTGGCTTTTCTAGGGCCTAATCCAACATCGAGGATTTGGAGTAAACTATTTTATACAGAACACCCTCCCCCCTTGCTTTAGTCTCCTACATGGTGATGTAGTCGCGCAGGTAGGTGGGGCTCTTCTGATTCTACTGGACGTTGCGGCTGGTTCATATTTCGCTGGACGTTCAATGGTTCGATGGGCTTGCTGGTCTCTCCGCTCTTTTCCGATGGAAACACCTGGAAGGTGAGATCGGCCATTATTGCTACCGCTTGGTTTCTCAGGCCGGTGGTTTTGCCTCTCCCTCCTGGTTTCTCCGGGCAGGTCGAGCTGCTTGGCTGGCCCCTTCGTCTGGATTATTTACTCGCAAGTTCTCAATCTTAACCGTAGTTTTCCTTTTTTCTCTTTTGAGGTTAGATGATTCTGGGTTATTTTTTAAAAGTCCTTTATTATTTTCTTGTTATTCCCCCCCTCTTTGGTTTTTTTTCAATCGATTTTATTTTTTGTGGTGGTGCGGTTATGTATTTCTTTCAATGTTTCGGAACGAAGCTGGTCTTATGTGCGCACTTCATTCCCTTGCTATCGTCTACGCTTTAGTCGGATGGACGGGGGCCTGTGAGTTGTGTGATTGTGGCTGGAAGCCATAGGGGGTCCCCGGTAAAAATTTTGCTGTTAGACTTTAGTGTCGCGATTTCAAATGTTCCGGCACGGCTTGGGAGTCGGGGGTCTTTCAACGATGTAATTTGGATGCAAACCTGTCTAATTGGACCTAAAGTTTTCTTCCCATTATAACTCCGCTGGGCTTTTGTTGTTGCGTGCTGGGTGTGAGTATTGTTGGGAGGGTGAGTAGACGGTTGATTTTATCCTGGACATCCCCAAGGTCCATTTTCTTTAAACCCTCTTTGGTAAGCCTGACCATCTCTCTCGCCTACCATTTGCTCCGGGTGAGCTGGCGCGGTCAGTGCCATGGGTATTACCTAGGAGTCTTAGGTTTGATTCAAATGGATGGCGGTTAATTGTGGCCGTGTCGCGACACTAGGGACGTCGACAATCCATGGGTTGCAAAAAGTTGTTAGATGTTTAATGACTGCCTCGATTGTCGTAGATGACATTACTTACAACCTTCCAGCCAATTTGAGTATGGCATCTACGACCAATTAAAAAGGGTATGCCCGCCTAGTAGACCCGCGAAATCAATGTGGATCCGAGCCAGGGGCCTCGTGGGTCTCCCAGTCCCTTATGGGTGCTTGTGGTGGTGGAGGCCTGAGTTTTTCTGACATTTAGTGCAAAGTGGCAACCCAATATTCGATATCTTTATCTAGAACCAGGCCACCAGACAGTGCTTCTAGCGAGGGCTGTTTCATTTTTACGATACCAGGGCGGTGCCTTCGTGAAGCATCCCAACACTCTAGTCTGTAATTTTAGGAGGGATTGCTTACCGTATCACCCCACAATAAATAACACTTTTTGTCATTGAGGAGTCTCGGTTTGTCTGGTCCGAAAGGTTTAAAGTGTTTTCAGTTTTTTGGTTTTCTGGCCAGCCTTTAGCCTCACCCAGTTTAATATGCGTTTGCAGTCACTGGGTCCTTTGCCGGTGACTCTGGCAACATCATTGCAGATATTGGTAAGTTCGGGGCATGTTTCTATTGGCAGGGTTGTCATTGTTGGCGCCGGTCTTCCTCTGTCGTCCGGTAGCGGTGTCTCTTAATGCGTCTGCACAGGAGATTTGCTTCCCGGCGTCATGTGTCAATGTTGTTAGAGTATGGCTGCAAGGAATTCTTGACCATCTAGTCATCCGCGGGGATAAAATGTTCAGTGTAGGCTTGTTATCCGCCAGAATTCCTAGCAACGGTTATGGTCCGTTACAAGTCAAAAATGTTCTTCCAAAAGGTATTCGTGAAAACGTTTTCACTCCGAGCACGATTGCCAGGCTTCTCTGTCTAGTGAGCTATAGTTACGTTCTGTTTTAGACAGAGTCTTTGGACTAATAAGTTGACAAGGTGCCTCTCTCCCATCTGGCAATTTGTGGCTCAGCGATGGTCACTGATCCAAACGGTGAGGCGTCGCAGTACGTCAATGAAGAACATTTTTGATTGTAACGACCATAAACGTTGCTAGGTATTCTGGCGGGAAACAAGCCTACACTGAACATTTTATCCCCGCGGAATGACTAGATGGTCAGAATTCCTTGCAGCATACTCTTACACATTGACACATCGAACCCGGGAAGCAAATCTCCCTGTGCAACGCATTAAGAGAGCACCTGCTACGCGACAGAGGAAGAGCCGGCGCCAACAATACAACCTGCAAATAGAAACATGCCCCGAACTACCAATATCTGCAAATGATGTTGCCATGAGTCACCGCAAAGGGACCCAGTGGACTGTCCTGCATTATTAAATCTGGGTAGGTAAAGGCTTGGCCGGAAAACCAAAAACTTGAAAACTTTAAACCTTTCCGGACCATACAAACCGAAACTCTTTCAATTCAAAAAGGTTATTTATTGTGGGTGATCGGTAGCAATCCCTCCTAAATTACAGATAGAGTGTTGGGAATAGCTTCACGAAGGCCACCCGGTATCGTAAAAAATGAAAAGCCTCGCTAGAAGCTATGTCTGGTGGCCTGGTTTAGATAAAGATATCGATATTGGGTTGCACTTGCACTAAATGTCAGAAACAGCCTTTCCCCACCACAGCACCCATTAAAGGGACTGGGAGACCCACGAGGCCCTTGGTCTCGGATCCACATTGATTTCGCCCGGGTCCTACTAGGCTACTTTTTATTGTCGTAGATGCTACTCAAAAATTGGATGGAGTTTGTAGTAATGTCATCACGGACAATCGAGGCAGTCATTAAACAACTTAACAAACTTTTTGCAACCCATGATTGTCGGACGTCCCTACGTGTCCGACAACGGGCCACAATTAACCGCCATCAATTTGAACAATACCAAGACTCCCTAGGTATACGCCATGCATGACCGCGCGCTCACCGGGCAGCAAATGGTTAGGGCGGAGAGAAATTGCGGTCAGGTTTACCATAAGAGGGGTTTTAAAGAAAATGGACCGTTGGGGATGTCCAGGCATAAAATTTCAACGTCTACTCACCCTCCAACATATCACACCCAGCACCGTAACCAACAAAAGCCCAGCGGATAGTTATTAATGGGAAAAACTTAGGTCACAATTAGACAGGTTTTGCATCCAAATTACACGTTGAAAAGAACCCCGACTCCCTCCAGCCGTGCCGAACATTTAAATTCCCTGACGACCTAGTCTACGCAAAATTTTTACCGGGACCCCCTATGGCTTCCGCCCAATCACACAACTCACAGGCCCCGGTCTACCGACTAACCCGTAGCGATACAGGGTAATGGAAGCGGCACATTAGACCCAGCTTCGTTTCCCGAAACATTTTGAAAGAAATACAAACGCACAACCAACAAAAATAAATAATCGATGAAAACAAAACCAAAGAAGGGGAAATACAGAAAAATAATAAAGAACTTTTAAAAATAAACCCAGAACATCTAACCAATCAAAAAGACGCAAAAGGAAACTTACGGTTAGAGAGACTTGCGAATAATAATCAGACGAAGGGGCCAGCCAAGCCAGCTCGACCTGCCGGAGAAGAAACCAGGAGGGAGAGGCAAAACCACCGCCTGAGAAACTCAAAGCGGTTAGCAAAATGGCGCTCACCCTTCCAGGGTGGTTCCATTGGAAAAGAGCCGGAGAGACAGCAGCCCATCCGAACCAGTTTGAAGTCCCAGCGAATGACCGCGCAAAGTCAGTAGGAATCAGAGAAGCCCCAGCCTACTTGCGCGACTACATCACCATGTAGACTAAACCAAGGGGGAGGGATGTTCTGTATATAATAGTTACTCCAATCCTCGATTGTGTTGGTTAGAAAGCCAGCATAGGGATTAGTTCCGAGGAACGCAATCCAAAAGAGCTGCCAAAAGGCGGCAAAACCCAAGTACCGTCATTGGCTACAAGCCGGCAGGCAAGCCGTATATAAGAGCTGCCGCGGCAAGAGCCAACGGTTCAAACTGTTCCATTTTCACTTAACTGTTGAAATAAAGACTTTTACTGTTGGAACCCGGTCTACCTCGCGTTTTTCCGAACGGAACAGAATGCATCACGGTAAATGTAGTTAAAGGTATCCTGAGAAATGTAGTTCATCTCATGTGGCTACATCCATAATCCTGATTGGTCACTGAATTGATCCTTGGTGGGTTAAGAGAGTTTTCCTCATTCTTTGTCTGAACTCTCTACCACATGGCATCTTCCTTCTATCTCTATGAGATGGATTAGGAGATAACCATCTTTCATGTACAAGGCAGACATACAAAGGATTGGTCATTAAGGAAGAACTTAATCATAAATGTGAGTTATGAAGATACCTGATGTATCAATAAATGAACTCTGTTATGGAAGCTTTGTTGAGTTATCTATCTGCATCTGTACAGCTATAAATCTAGCTCTGTATGAGGCAGAATGCTGAACTTTCCTGTGTTCATGCTTTTTGCGTCCACATTCTCACTATAATTTTGTTTTTGTAGCTTTAGGTTTTCTTTTCCTGTTTTGCACCATTAGCAACTGGACGTCTTGAAGGCTTTAACCTAGCCACATCATAAATGCCATTAGTAATCCAAAAGAATCTCACTGAGAAACAGCTGACAGGAGGGGCCTGTTATCCAGCACTGTATCATCATCAATCATGTTAATTTCTTATCCATTTGGTTTCCCTGACAAAAATGCAGGATACCAAGGCCTTCTCTCGTGCAGTATGAATTGATGTATTTGCCTGGTCACTAAAGGGATCATATGCCTCTAGCATCTTTTTATATTGCGGCTATAAATTATAGAGGCCTGCTTTCTTTAGCTGGGCAGGATGACTTCATGCGTTGGGTCACTCTGATGGCAATAGCAATAGCACTTAGACTTATACACCATTCCCAGGGATAGGATTCTACCAGTTTGCACCTATTCGCCAGAACCGGTTGTTAACATTCTACGCAATTCGGTTGATAGAAGAAATTACTGGCCTAATCCTGTAAGGAAGGCAGGAAGGAAACATTCTGGTGTTGCTTGAAGAAACTGCCTCTCCATTAACCCTTATTACATTCTTGGCAGGACTAGACTTCCTGTCTCAGGAACATCTCTGGAATTTTTTTCCCCTCCTTTGCTGGTACTTTGCTTGTGTGGAGTGATCATTCAAAGTTACAATGGTACTGAAAAAAGTGACTTATGACCATTTCTCACACTTACAACAGTTGCAGCATCCCCACAGTCTTGAGAGGCCAGGTGAGGAGATACGTGCCTCAATGTGAGTGATATAGAGTTGACCACGCTCAGCCAATAACATGACCACCAAGCCATGCCTGCCAACTAAGCCACACCCACAGAACCGGTTGTTAAAAAATTTGAATCCCATCCCTGACCACTCCATACTATTTTGCAGCACTCTCTGGGCAATTTACAATGTAAACAGATTGCCCCAACAATCTGGGCCTTCATTTTAAAGGCGGAAGGTTGAGCCAACCTTGAGCCCTGTCAGGATCGAACTCCAGACTGTGGGCAGAGTTTGCCTGCAATACTGCATTCTAATCACCGTGTCACCAGGCTTTCCTCCTCTCCCTCTCTCTCTCTCCTCTTGTCATACATTCTGGCATTCTTCATTCATCTCTCCAAGAAGCAGTTTTCCCACACACATAATCACACAATGCAGCAAGATTGGGGAGGGTATGTGTGTATACACAAATACCAAAAGCTATTTAATTCAGCATTTAACTATGTTTGGGCTGAGTGAATAGATGTACAGTTGTGCGATTTGATGAATACTTCAGTGAATGCACTCAAGAACTCTTGTACCCTGCAAGAAATTAAGAACAATCCCTCATCCCTGTGGAGCTGAGAGATTTCTGAATAATTTTTGGTAAAGTAAATTTGCAGGACAATGGAAAATCCAATTTAAAAAATGAGAATGGAGATGGTGGGACAACAAGCCCTTACCGAAGCAAAAAAAAAAAAGTGTCATGTGTGTTCATCTAGAAGCATTGTGCAGCCAGAGAGTAACAAGCTGAAGCTTTATGCTGTATTCCAACTAGAACTGCTAGTAGGTAACAACTTAAGGAATTTTTTTAATGCTCACTAGCAGAAAACCAATTTACCAAAGTCCATTTTTGGTTTTGCTTTATTTACTGAATGAAGACTTCTCCTGACTTATCACCACAACTGGGACCAGGATTTATGTTGTTATGCAAGGCTTTTTAAAAGTGAGTCATGCCTGATTTTAGACCTTCTTGCCAGTTGTTGAGCAAATCACTGCAAGTTTTAAGCTATTAATGTGATCATTAAACAAATCTTCCCTCCCCATTGACTTTCCATGTTGGATTTTGATCATGTTTCCGTGGGAGTACTGTGATGCTTGTAGGTGTGAAAACCAGTTGCAAGTAACATTTCTCAAGGTGTTGTAACTTTGAATGGGGTTGCTAAACAAATGGTTGTAAGTTGAGGACTACCTACACAATCGCACAGATTATAGAAGCACAATCTTGGGCAGTACCATCTACATTGCTCAAGCATGGTCGGAAATGTGCCCCTGCTTGAGCCACTGAATGCCTTATCTTGCTCAATGTAGGAAAAGTCAACCAAGGGCTCTCCGCATTAGCTGGATTCTGCTATCAGAATAGATCCCAGAAGATCTTATTAGGGTATGGCTGGGGGAAGGAGGAAGGCATTTCCCTTTTTGTTATTTCTTGAAAGAGTGGGAACCATTGGGATTAGAAAATATCAACTATACTCAATTTTCAAACATTCAATTTAAACTCTAAGGCTTATTGTATATTGTATATACTCCCAATATTGTATTGGGAGTGTAATGCATTTACTGTATTATATATCATGTATCATCTGCTGATAGCAAATTTAGAAAGAGTATTGCCAAAAGCTATCGAGACATGTCCAGGCAGATGCCAGGATTCAAAATTGTCTCACAAACATTAAAAAAAAGTAGTGACATAACAAACAAGGAGACCACTGTAGCATCTGGAAACCTCCTAAGGCTTGAGGTCAGCTCATCTAATTTCTAGTTCCCTAGAACTGTTCAGTGATTGGCTTTATTTGGACATGAAAGCCAACTGCAGCTTCTCTATAGATTATCATACTCAGAAAATATATGCTATAAACCCACACACCCAAATCTTCTCAGTTTACAAGTATAGTATGCTTTTCCATATTCCACTACAGGGTCTGATGGTGGTAAGGGCTGAATCTCAGGAACCAAGGGCACAGAACTTTATCCCTGCAGAACCAGAGTGATAATAGAAATTGATTCCACATATGATGCATTAACTTTCTTTTTCCTGACGTGTTAGGTGGACTGATTTAGCATGGAGCAGGTTCAGTTAATTTCCAACTCCCGGAGAAGCGATTGTTGTCACCTGTGATTTAGGCTGCCTGCCAACTTGGCTTATTTTTCACACCATCACACAATCTGCTAGAACAGGGAGAGGTAAAGAGATGATCAGAGAAGTGGAGAATATGGCCAATGGGAAGGTATTGCCTCATGTTCTGATAGGATAAGTTTGGGTTTCTCTCTTAGTGTTCAGTCCTTTTATTTGTATACACGTATAAAAGAGCATTAATGGAGAAGACAAAGACAAATTTGATCAATCAAGCATATAATGTAATGTGTGTGTGTGTAAATATGTGCCTGCAAAAATATTATTTGCAGTTTACCTGCAGTAAGTTCATCCCTCTCTTTGCCCTTCCATCCATTGGTACTTGCTGCATTTGTAAGGTCATTCTTTACAGCTTTTAACTGCTGAAATATTAATAACACTCCCTATCAAGAGAACAGCAATTATGGGCTTCTTACCAACAAATTATTTAACTAGGTTATTTCGTTGATGATAGCAACTCTTAAATATTTGAACAATGTTCTAAGTTCACCATCTAATCTCTGGAGCAAATGCAATAAAATAACAAGTTCAGGAGAGCAATAAACACAAGATGGCCTATTTTGGCCAGCAGAGGGCATTAAGACAATACGGAAGAAGCACTAGACAAAATTCAAGAAGCATGAGATAAACATTCAGGAAAAACTAAAAAAAGGGACGAGTATTGTGGAAAATGTATTAATATTAAATCTGGATGGAACAGATTTATAGCTAAATACAAAAGTGAAATAGATCTGGCATATACTGATACCTATTCTCTAGTCACACTCCAAAGGAAAACATCACATCAAGATATAGGTTTTTGTCTCTTAAAGTTTTTGTCAGGATTCTGGCAGTTGCCCAAATTAAGTCGGCAGAAATTCCGGTAGCTTAGTTATAATCTTTGCAAGATAAGAATAGAATGCACTTTTGGTTCCAAACTGCTGCATTGCTCTTTCAAATGTTTTTCTCCCCCTTCTGTCCATGGCAACTCTAAAACAGGCAAAGACATGTTTTATGAGTTGACAGGTTTTTTTTGTGACACCAGCCCAGCTATTTCAAAAGACTTTACAGTAAAAATGGTGTGGTTCTTGTCTATGTAATTGAAAAGAAAAGCCCAATAGGCATATCAGTCTAAGGCAGGGAAAAAAGAAAGGAAGGCAATAAGTAAAGAGTTCTGAGGGACAAAAGGACATAGACTCTCTGGATCAGTGCAATTGAGTAGAAATTGAAGCTGGACAAAGTGAAATAGCTGATGTTGGCGCAGAAAGAAAAAAGAGGGGTTTTTTGGTGGCACTATCATCGAGGAAGTCTGCAGTCACCATCTGCAGAAAATTGTGAACATAAGTCAGGCTTGGTGGTATAAACAAAGAAGAAGAACATAAAGAAAAGTTTGGAATTTGTCATTCTTCTTCACCTATATAAACAGATAATGGTCAGCGATGACACAGATTGGGGTGTATATAGATATAGATGGTATACATATAGATATAGGATTAGGGATAGAGGTAGCAACATTACAAAGGGAGGAAATTGTTTCTGGAGAATCTCAGCCAGCATCTGCAAATTTCCTCATGATTCTTTCAAAGACTCATTCTGCACGTTTCTCTGCTGCAAAATGATGAGTGTGTGAAAACAGTAAGGCTCACTTGTAGCTACAGGGCATTAGGCCTGTTATGCTGTCCACTCTGTCTCTTTCAAGGTGTAACCAAAATAATCAATTCCTGTATAATTCTGAATTCTGCCAGAGTCTTCTGAATGGGAGCCAGAAAAACCCTATGAAAAAGTAAAAAAGTCTTACAAGCAGAGGTGGGATTCTACTGGTTCAGACTGGTTTGGGCGAACCCCTAGCTCTGAAGATCAGCTGGTAGCAAACCGGTTCACTTGGCCGCCCCTGCACTGTACTTATCTATATCCTCTCAGCTGATTCACATGGCAGAGCAGATTGCTTCTCCTCAGCTGTGTTACTCCCCAGTCATAACATAGCAGGTAAGTTTTTTCAGAAAGCAGTCGAATCACCGAACCGGTTGTTACACCGGCAGCATCCCACCACTGCTTATAAGGGTAATTCGACTCCCCGTCAACAGTGCCTAAAATGGAACGTTCTCGCAAATGTTCTTTCTGGAAAAGGAGCCACTGATGATACTTTTGAAAAGAGCGTGCAATTAAGAGAAGCAAAGGAACTGTAGTGTAGTATGGTTTAACTGACAATACTCTCGTTTTTGGCAGAACAAAATTTGGCCTTCTAATTGGAGGCTGTTCCCTTTTAGTTTAATGTTGTGTAATGAATACAACAGTTACAGCTACATTCATATGTGTCATCTTGAATCTGTCATGGAGCATCAAATGGCCAGATACAAACATACCATATATTTTGGCAAAGAAAGAATGAGCTGAAAGTCTATAGGCATTGTTTTCCCCTGAGAGTCGACAGTCTTTGAATCTATGTTATATCCTTGCCATGGGAAAGAGTCCTAAAATCAAGATGTATTCTGGAAATGGACAGAAAGTAAACAGTGTTTTCATATAGCCCTACAACAGGAGGAATTCTTCAAGAAACTGTAAATCTCTTTCCTCTCTGTCTTAAACAATTTGGCACAAGCTCTAGCAATGACACCGCTTGTTCTCTTGTAAATAATTACAGAGGGGCACTAAATTCTTCTCTAAAATTGAGGAAGAATTGAAATCGACACAAATGATGCTGAGCTACTTAGAAGAAACCAATAGCTGAACCATTATTGGCCAAATCTTCTCAGAGAAGTGAAGGCTATTGTTGAAGGTCTAGCTAGATCACTGAATTCAAGAAAACGTGCAGAAGAAGCCAAAGAGGGAAAGCACTATTTCTTTGACAGCAAGTTCAAAGCAAAGGTCTCATCATAACCATAAATGTGCTTCTCTCAAGTCTGTGAAATCCTTTGGAACCATGGAGAAACTCTCAGTCTTGATCCGCAAGCAAAGTTTCTGTCTACCACATCCAAACTAGGTGGAATCACAAGAACCTGGTTTGTTTCATAAAATTAGGAATGACTAAAATCTGTGCACCTCTCTGGAAGCCATTGGCAGTGTATTTTCGCTTAATACCAAGAATGCCAAGAGCCTCAAACACTGTATATTCCCTCCTGTATAGAGTTGCCCAAAAATGCTGATTGTTGGCCAATTAGTACTCCATCTGAGGAACACAAAGAAACTGAACATGTCAGCTTAAGCTTATGAGGAACTGCTTGTGGTCAGTGTCTGAGGAGAATACTGTATGATGAATTCTTTGATCCTCCTGTCACTGAACAACTTTTCAAAACAAATACATTATAATAATGACATGGATAGTTTTAGTGCCTAGCAAGCAAAAAAATGAATACTTTGCACATAGCCAGTAGAGTGGCAGTTGGTTATAAGTACTGTGACCTGTTATTTTTAGATTTTTATCCTGCTTTGTTTTAAAAAGCAACTCAAGGTGGTGTACATACCAATACGCCTTCCTCTAATTTACCCACAATCACAACCTTGTGAGGTGGATTGGGCTGGGACACAATGACTAGCTCAAAGTCACCCAGCTGGTTTTTCACACCTAAGATGGAGATCAGGATTTACAGCCTTTTGGTTTCTGGGCCAACAGTTTAGCTACTACAAGATCTTAACCAGTAACCAAACTGATTTTAAGGCAGAAATTTCAGGGATGGATCAGATGAACACACCATTGTACCTGCATGGGTGCAGATTAATTTTGATTTTTTGACAGGATACGTCTGTAATAACAGAATAACAGAGTTACACGGGACTTTGGAAGTCTTCTAATCCAACCCGCTAGTCAGGCGGGAAACCCTATACCATTTCAGACAAATGGCTGCCCAATCTCTTCTTTAAAACCTCCAGTGATGGAGCACCCACAACTTCTGAAGGCAAGATGTTCCACTGGTTCATTGTTTTCTCATTGTCAGGAAATTTCTCCTTAGTTCTATATTGATTCTCTCCTTGATGAGTTTCCATCCATTGCTTCTTGTCCTGCTTTCAGGTGCTTTGGAGGCCATTTCTGCTTGTACATAAGGGACAAAGGCATTTAACAAAGTATACCACAACCTACTTCTTGGAAAGTTAGAAAAAAGTGAGATAGACAGCATCACCCCCAGATGGATTTGTAACTGGGTGACAAACCACACTCAACATGTAGTCCTCGATGGAACTACATCAGCATGGAGGGAGGTAAGCAGTGGGATTCCCCAAGGTTCTGTCTTAGGCCCAGTCCTCTTCAACATTTCCAGAAATGATTTAGATGAGAGGATAGAAGGGCAACTCATCAAATTTGCAGGTGACCCCAAACTGCCAGGAATATCCAACTCCCCAGGCTCAAGACCCTGGGAAGGAACTTGACTAGAACACTGGCCCTATCTAACAAAATGAAATTCAATGATGAGAAGAATAAGATTTTACACTGAGGCAAGAAAAACCAAATTATAGATACAGAATAGGTGGTATCTGGCACCACAACAGTAACTGTGAGAAGGTTCTGAGAATCCTAGTGGATAACCACTTAAATATGATCCCGTAGTATGCTGTCGCTGTCAAAAAAAAAAGCCAATGCAGTCCTAGGTTGCATTAACAGAGGGATAGAATCAAGATCATGTGAAGTGCTTTTTAATGCTTTGGTAAGACCATACTTGGAATACTGCCTCCAGTTTTGGTCACCATGAGAAGGGCTAGGGGTGATATGATAACAGTGTTCCAATATTTGAAGGACTGCCACAAGAAAGGTGGTGGTGGGGGGGTTGTCAGCCTCTTCTTCAATCCATCTGAAGGCAGAACAAGAAGCAATATGGATGGAAACTAATCAAGGAGAAAACTGATCTAGAGCTAATGAGAAATTTCCTGACAATGAGAAAAATGAACCAGTGGAACATCTTGCATCCAGAAGTTGTGGGTTTTAAGAAAAGATTGGGCAGCTATTTGTCTGAAATAATTTCCTGCTTGAGCAGGGGATTGGACTAGAAGACCTCCTAGGTCCCTTCCAACTCTATTATTCTGTTTACTATTATGCTATTATGTACTGTTTACTCTGAACCAGAAAATTAATAAATTGACATTTATTGCATTCTGGAACTCCTTCCCACTAGCAACTGAGGAGGTCAGGCCCTCTGTAAAGGCAAATGCTGTGGGCTGAACAGAGGACTTGCACAGGGAAAAAGGGGTAGCAGACATAGCTGGGCTGAGGACCATCTGAGGTCATCTACCATCTGCTACAGGGCAAACATAGTTGCATTGAACAGTTGGTGAAGTGCTGGATATCAATCTCCTAGGTCTACGGGGAGCCCTGATTGTAAATAAATGCAAAAGTGGAAGAACAATTTCGATGCAAACTTTACCTTCAGTGTGGGATAAACGGTCTTTGTGATAATGTGAAGTGCGAAGTAAATTTGTGAGCTTAGGGACGTATCTATCGGTTCATATTTTAATGTACTTTTAATTGCTTTGGTTTCTTATCAAGAATCCTGAGGGATGTAAGAATACTGTTGCATTTGTTCCTCAGAAAATGACACTCTATTAGAAAAAAACAAATAAGAATGATTAAAAGTGGGATGTGGGTGAATATATTTTGCACACCTGCAGGTCTGGGTGTGCAAAATTCCCTTTTCTTGTAAGGCTATATTTCATTACTTCCTGTAATTTTGTTAGTTTACCAAGGTAAGCATATTACAACTAATTTACATTATAGCATCTACCATTACGATGTATTGTATAAATACAAAATCTGAATAACTTTCCCCCCCTTACAGTAAATAGCAGGTATTCAAAGGCTTTGTGGGGATCCTCATTATTGCATACTTGTGCAGCCTGAATGTTTAGAAAGAAAATCCTAACATCTAGAAAGACGGCCAAATCTTGCAAACTATTATCAGTGTTGCATTCTTGAACTTATATATTTTTGTAAGAAAACACTGCAATCCTAGTATTGTGGTTTTTCATAACATTATGCAATTGGTTTCAGACCTGGAGTTAATGTACTACTTTATTTTGGGAGGCCCTGTTTTGTTTGATTTGTATTATTTTTAAAATTATTTTATTCCAGGGTACCTTTGCAGTTTTGTTTTATGAATTATTTGGTTCTGTATGCCACCAAGAGTTCATTAGAATTGGATAACTATAAAAAAATCAAATAAATAAGTAAATGAATATAACTGGCTCAAAAGAATACAAAAATCTCAGCAGATTTGGGCATTATATATTTTTACTTAATTAAAAATTCCTTTAGGATCTGTGAGTGGTCTCTGGAAATAGCACATCTGTCTTAGTACCTATAAGGGTTGTACTGTCAATCCTGATTTACAATGCAAGGCTAATAGGAAGACAGCATGGATTCATTTTTTATAAATTCACAAAAGAAGAGATTTAAGGTAGGTAGAGCAAAATCCTTCCCCTTCCCCTTGGTTGTTCTATTTAGGTACTTCTCAGACAAGCTCTAGTCCTGTAGGACAAAAAAATAGGGAAAAGTCTATAATGAAACAAAAGCCTGGGAAAGGATTCAGAATATAGAAGGGATGGAAGGGACCTTGGAGATCTTCTAGTCCAACCCATCTGAATTATGTGTCCTTTCATTGTTAAAACATTTCTCATCTCACGATGTTGCTAAATCTGAGGAAACCACAGGATGAAGTTCTTTTGATCTCTCTTCCAGTTTCTCTCTCCCACAAAATAGATCTGCCAAACCAGGTTGCTCTTGGCCATTTTCCGAAAGCCCTGTGTTCTCTACTACAGGTAGTCATCAACTTATGACTACTATTGAACCCCAAATTTCAGTTGTTAAGTGAGAAATTTGTTAGGTGGGTTTTGCCACAGTTTTTAAGTGAAACCCTGAAGTTGTTAAGTTAGTAACACAACTGTTAAATCAATCTGGCTTCCCCATTGACTTTGCTTGTCAGAAGGTGGCACCTATTATAAATATGGACCAGTTGCCAAGCAGTTGAATTTTGATCATGTGGCTATGGGGATGCTGCAATGGTTGTAAGTGTGAAGAACGGTCATAAGTTATCTTTCTTTCAATGCCATTGTAATTTTGAATGGTCCCTAAATGAACTATTGTAAGCTGTTGGCCTACCTGTACTCTCTAGCCCACCTGGAAGCCTTCTCTGTCTTTTCCTGCTAAGCACAGAAAGTCATGTTTTCCAAGTTGTGACAGCCTGTGCATCCTTTCACTGGGGGTAAACCTCCACCAACTGGGACAAGAACATCCTCTCACTCTGGTTGCTGGTCACTGTCCTCCATATTTGTGTTATCCTGGATGGCTGGGACAATGAAATGCTGCACTTCTTTTTTAAACTGGGTCAGTAGTCCCCCCCGCTTTTTTCATTACATAGATGAATACAGAGTTCTGCCAGTTTCTCTTTATCGCCTAAGACAGGGATGTCAAATTCCATTTCATTGAGGGCTGCATCAGGGTTGTGTTTGATCTCGGTGGGGGGGACTGGGGGGGACGTGGCCAGCTGGATGGCACTCACACCAGGGGCTCCTGTGGTGGCCTGAGCGCTCTGCCAGTGGAAATGGGCTCCCGAGCTCCATTTTCAGCTGTGATGCAGAGGTGGGATTCAGCAGGTTCTGACCAGTTCTGAAGAACTGGTAGCAGAAATTTTGAATAGTTCAGAGAACCAGCAAATGCCATCTCTGACTGGCCCCGCCCCCATCTATTCTCTGCCCCCAGAGTCCCAGCTGATTGGCTGGGTCTTCTTTTGTTGTCCTGCACAGGAGAACAGAGCTGGAAAGCAGGTTAGTGGGGTGGGGAGGGAATGGGGATTTTGCAGTAACCTTCCCCCAGGAGTGGGGAGGGAATGGAGATTTTGCAATATCCTTCCCCTGCCACGCTCACCAAGCCACGCCCACCGAACCGGTAGTAAAATTTTTTGAAACCCAGCACTGCTGCGATGGGATCCTGGAATCATCTGCCAGTGAAAACGGAGCTTGGGAGAGCTGTGTGTGGCCCTTGTGAGCTCTGTTTTTGGCTACAACAGCCTCCTGCAGCCCTCTGCCAGTGAAAACAGAGCTTCAGGCGGGGGGGGGGGAGCTGCATGAAGCCTCCCTGAGCTTTGTTTTCACTGACAGAAGGCTGCAAGAGGCCGCCATGGCCAAAAATGAAACCAACCTCCGTTTTTGCTGGTGGCGGCATTGCGGGCTGTTCCTTCATTGTTTCCAGGGCAGCCCCATGGGCCAGATTTAAGCATCCTGCGGGCCTTGAGTTTGACAGCCCTGGTGTAGTGAATCCTGCATTATGCACGGGTGTTGGACTCTAAGACTTCTCTAGATAGTTCGAACACAATAATTCTATAAAGCACAAATCAGCAAAGAGCATAGGATATCAGTTCATGGCCTAAGTGCCATTGGATTTGTGATCAAACTTTTAGGAATCTGAGTTCATTTTGCCCATGAAAAATATTAAGGTATTTCTTAGAAGGCATGTTTGGTCTTTATAGAGGGTGACTACACCCAGTATAGATCAGCAAGGCATCTTTTGAAGGCTCATGGAACGACAAAGGTATTCAAGTGCCTTGAAACAATTCTTAAGTTGAGTGATTTTTGACACAGCTACAGTAAATAAGAGAACTGGAATTCTCCCAGTGCCTTTCCTTTATATTTGTAGTGTTTCAATGATATCTAATATGGGGCTGATGACAATAAAGAAGTTATTGGTATAACAACAATTCAATCTTTTTCAATGCGATGTGCATGAGAAATCTATGGGGTCCCTCAAAGGGAATAACCGCAGGAATGAACGACTTCAGATATTTCCCTCCCCACAATCTGCTTGAACAATGGTTCTGGTGGGAAATTACTGCTGGAGGAGACAAAATCCCTTTATGGATCTTAAGAACTTTCATAAAAAAACTGAACTATTGGCATCTGTGTTCAACAACAAAGCACTGTTTTTATAATGTATGATTTAAAGGTAGCCTTCTCTAAAGAGAAAGCTACTGCTCAATCTTCTGGAGAGAATTGTGTTTCGCATGCATTTTACATTATTACTATTATTATTATCATCATCATCATTATCATCATATTTTCCTCTTTTCTCTGAGGACCTCACAGGTGGACAGCTTGAAGCCTGTGAGCCCTAATTGGCCCTTGTCTGTTGTTCTCTGAATCTCTGCAAGGCCCGCTCACAATCCCTACCATTGCAGTTGATGAACCTGCAGTTGAGCTCTTGAAAACAGATGGCAATAAAACAGCAACTGTCTGGAGTAGGGGAGCTGGGAGGGAGGGAGGGAGGGAGAGGGATGAACTGTTCCTCCATTAATTGGCAAGCTATGCATGCATTCAAGTTCCGCCTTGAGAATCAAAATGGTTTGGGCAGTCCTGGTTTTCATTTCCCTTTTATCCTCAAACGGTGAGGATATTCTGTGGGGATAGGAGCCCATTCTGTAATATAGGTTACAAAGAGAGAGAATGATCTATGTTTGACGTACATATCCTCACACTGTACAGATATGTCTTTGCATTCTGCATAGTCTTCTTTGGTCATTCTAATTCAACAATTTTGTTGAACTGTTCCATATACAGTAGGTACATGCTGCATTTGGAGGTATCCCAAGCCAAATTAGATCTGAAAAAAATCTAGATAGGTTTCCCCCAAGTAGCCAAAATCTGAACCTGCCTAAATTTTTAATGGAGATTCTCAGTCATCCTGGTTATGGTTGTCCCAAAGGTGCTTTTTCAACTGGACTTTCTGGTTTTTCTTTGAAAACATTTCGCTTCTCAAATTCTCATCCAAGGAGCTTCTTCAGCTCTCAGGAAGATGAGAAGTGAAACGTCTTTGAAGAAAAACTAGAAAGTCTGGTTGCCTCTTGAAAAAGCACCTTTGGGACTGCCTAAAGTTTTTTTTATGTTTCTGCAACTCAAAGCAACACAAAGACACTACATGTCAGCACAACTGAATCTGACTGGGCCTACAGAGGAGAAATAAAGCATTGCTAACATTATGGCTGGTTTGGTGAACCGCCAAATCCCACCCCTGACTGGCCCCTCCCACCCTGCTCCTCCCAAGAGTCTCCACACAGCCCGTTTTGGATGTGAGGTAAGTGCAGGGCCCACAAAGAGCTTCGGGGAGGGGGAAAAATGGGCCTCCCGGAAGTTCTGGAAGTCCAGAAATGGGCCTGTTTCCGGCCTCTGGAGGGCCTTCAGAGCCTGGAGAAGGCTGTTTTCACCCTCCCAGAGGTTCAAGGAAAGCTAACTAGGCCACACCCACTTGGCCATGCTCACCTAGCAACCGGGCAGAGAACCCATTGTTGAGATTTTTGAAGCCCACCCCTGGGCATAGAAATTTAAATTTCTTAAATTCTTAAATTTGGGAGATGTACAGATAATCCTCATTCTCTGACCAAAACTAAGCCCTAACTAAGGGGGGAGGGGGAGCTATGATGGTTGTAAAGGGAGTTATCACATGACCAGACTCAATTTTATGACCTTTTTTTGCAGCAGTCATTAAGCGAATGGCACAATTGTAAAGCAAATGCAGTTGTAAAATGAATGCAGAAGCCATTGAGTGAACACTGGTGGTTAAGTAAAGCCATTGTTTACTATGGGGCGGTTTTGTCGGAAACCAGAAGTAAACCCTAGTTTCTGGCAAAAATATTGCATTTGTGATCAAGTGGCTGCTGGGCTTTGCAAACTGCTGTAAACGTGGTCCGCCTGCCTGCTGAGCCCATAATGCAGTCATGTAGACATGGCGGGAGGGTGGATATTGGAATCTGGATCATAAGTAGCTTTTTTAGGTCAAGAATCACCTTTATTTTGCCACAGATTGATCATACCTGCTCTATTATACTCTTACTACCATTGAGAGGAAATCATAACAACTTGTCCAAAAAAAATAATGCCTCTTGTAATCCCACACTGGAGGGAAAATGGAAGTCACAGTCTGGCTCACCTCCTCACAAGTCACTGAGCTGATGAAGACCCATTACACATAAATGTAATACAACAGGGGTGATAAGGAGCAGGGTAGGAACCTGGAAATTTCCAAGGTTAACTTCAGACCAATAATCAAATAAACAACAGCAATAGCATTTAGATTTATAGACCACTTCATAGTGCTTTATAGCCTTCTTTAAGCGGGCATATTTTCCTCAACAATCTGGTTCCTCATTTTACACCCCCCCCCCCTTGGAAGGATGGAAGGACAAATTTGAGCCTGATGAGATTCGAACTGCCGGCAATTGGCAGTCAGCAGAAGTAGCAATAGCAATTAGACTTATATCGCACTTTGCACCCCTCTCTAAGCTGTTTACAGAGTCAGTATGTCTTCCCCAACAATCTGGGTCCTCATTTTACCAACCTTGGTAGGATGGAAGGCTGAGTCAACCTTGAGCCTGGTGAGATTTGAACTGCCAAATTGCAGGTAGCCAGCAGTCAGCAGAAGTAGCATATAGTACTGCACTCTAACCACTGCACCACTGCAGCTCATGAAATTCCAAACAAGGAATTGCCAAAAAAAGCCATCAGTCAACAGCCCTATCAAAGAATCTCTAAGACTGCCCCCACCCACACCGATAGGCAAGACACCAGAATATAAACTGTCAGCAAACAGCACTCCTTACTAGCACTGATGATGGTACATAGTTAGGGTAATGAAATGTCTGCAAGAAAACAAACAGGCTCAGAGAGCACCCAGGACCCCTCATTTCAATCCTGAGCTACAAATATTATCCTTTATTGATACTTCTCTAGTTTCCTAATGGGTGAATAAGAGAAGTCAACGCTGATGTCCTTGCTCAGGAAAAGAGGACTTCTGTGATACCTATCAACAAGCTCAAATGTCTACCTTTACAAGGCCAGTGATTCCCAAAGGGACCCTAATTGTCTCTTCCATTCAAAGCCTTTCATAGAAGCCTGTTAGGACTTCCTAACAGGAATTCTCTCCCGCTCCCCTTTCTATTTCTATAATAACAGATAGCATTTTATTGTATTCTTTTCTTGTCCCTGTGCTTTGCTGCTTTTGTATGTCTGTGCATTGAATATTTGTCAGACGGTGCCAGGAGCAAGGAAATGTCAAGAAATATCATGGAATGATATGGGACGAAAGGACATTTTTTTTCAGATGCTTTGGACACATCTCGGATGGAGAGCCATGTTGGCTGGAGGTTATAGGATCCTTATCTGAGTGCAGCTGGATGGCACACTTGCACCTCTGGACTATTTCATTCTTCTCTTTGCTTTGCCAAAGGATTTATTTTCAAACGCACACTCCTGAAAAGTGTTCAAGAGCGACCATAAATGAGAATATTTCTGTGTATGCAGATTAAAGATGTTTTAGTTGTAGTGAATAGTTCGCATCAGTATCTGTGCGTTCACGCATTTCGAACTGGAACCTGAGATCAGAAAGGTACTGGATCCCATGGTAGTTTAAAAGAAAAAGAAAAAAATTATAGTGACTTAAATGACACATCTGTGTCTTCCATCACATTCCTAGTGATGGAAGATACGGTGTTAAAAATTCCAACTGTTCAGCTGAGTAGATAAATTTTTCTGCGAGTGAGATCAGAGATAAAGCTTGATCAATTTCTCCCAGCCAACGGCTCAGGGTCAAAGAAGGAAGGGAACTTAATTGCAACTCTATCCTTGTGATATAAACAGCAGCTGCTGGGGGCAGGGTGAGTTTTAATATTGACAAGTGGCTAAGTGCATTTCAAGTGGGATGCCATTGGTGCTCGCTGAGGGAAAGCCAAAGAAAGCAACGAAGAGCCATTGACATCAGAAAGAGAAGTTAAACATCTCACATTTATGGCCCATAATCTCAGTGCAATTCAGATTTGTCTGACCTGGATCTGATCGATGAAAGTAAAACACACATCCATGAATTGTATCCATTTAAGAGAACCCTGTGCTTGCTAAAGTGATTCAGAGGAACTGTTTTTCCCCTTGCACAAGGGCACGCGCCCTCACATCCCTACTATTTGTTAGAACAATCCTACTCTTTTTCAGGATTCAGAGTTGCACAAATGAGTGAATTCCATAAAGCAGCAGCACTTTTTCTTCAGGCACCTCTGGAAACCTGAAAAAAAATTTTTGGATTGCTTTAAGGCAGGGATCACCAACTTGGTGATTTTACAACTTGTGGACTTCAACTCCCAGAATTCCTCAGCCAGCAATTCTGGGAGTGGAAGTCCACAAGTCATAAAGTCACCAAAGTTGGAGACCCCTGCTTTGAACACCAGAGACAGGTAGTACTCACACAAAATCTACTGTAAAGCAGGATCTGGCATGGCATAGTAGGAGAAATGAGCCTTCGTCCCAGGATAAGGGCTCTTCACACGTGCCTTGCATGGCCTAGAAGTAGGGTTACCAGCTATTCCTTTGAGCAGGGCTCCTGTGTATTAAAATGCAGAAATGCTTTGAAATACATAGATCGAGCTGCCACCTCTCCCCTCTTCTTCTTTTAAAGCTAAGCACTTCTTTACAAACCTCAAGAGAAATAACTTGACCTGTCAGCCAATTTACAGTATTTATTTTTTTAGGCTGTTAACTCTTTTCCATTTAACTGATTATCATACATATTACATTTTTCTCCAGCACAGATGATGGTACGGTGCTTTTCAATCAAGACCGTTGCTTCTCTGAACAATTCAACACAAAACAATTTATTGCTGGGGAAATCCTCTCCCACACATTGTTTAAATTGAAAAATCTGGAGAGGCATACAAGTCTTTCACACAATCATAAGGAGAAGGCTGGAGTCATGTTTGATAAGTGGACAGAACCAGGAAATGTGCCTTTTATTTTATTTTTTTAACAATTATGAACCAGCAATACAATGATAGACAATGCAAGTCAATGTGCTGGGTGATATTTTTAGGATCAGATTGTATCAGGACAGTCTGTGGAAAACTAGCCTGCCAAGCCAGAGGTGGATCTTAAAAATTATCCATAGAAGGTAAATATTGAATAGTTAAGAAATGGACATTTCCTGCATATAAGTAAAGAGAAAGAATAAAAAATCAGGAAAGAAAGGTTTTTAGTGCCGATATCTGATATTGATATCTCTACCAAGTAATGCTTTAATTTTAAGCATGAAAAAAGTCACTCAGCAGATTGTGTAGATATCATGTAAAGGTAACTCTCATCTTCCATTATTGTTTATCAATCATTGTAATACTAATTATAGTCACAGTATCATGTAATAAGCCACTCTAGGTGAACTGAGGCACCCAAATGCAATTGAAGGACGATGAACCCTAAACTATTACTTACAACTGCTTTCCCCACCTTCCAAAAAAACCCTGAGATTAGATCTAGATGCAAAACCTTTCAGATGTATATCCTAATCTTGGTGTCCTCAACATATTTTGGAATATAACTCCCTCAGCTCCCTACTATTGATGTGGAAACATTTATTTGCTTATTCATTTAACCCCTAACTCCTATTGCTAAACAGAAACTATGGGCGGAATGCTGTTTAAAACCCATGTATTGTTTTAATTTAATCCAGTACATCTTAACACTTGAGCAGAATTAAAGCAAAATGGTATCTAGACATTTGATCAAGTTGTTTCTGTTCCTGACAGAGGTGTTTTGACTGCAGTGTCTTTTCCAAGCCTATTTCTGTCAATAAATATGGCAAAATAAATCTTCACACTGGTACAATCTGTTCTTGGAAAAGGTGCTTTTTCATTATGACCAATTTTCTCTCCTGCCCTTCCCATATATCGTTACTTCACATCCATCTTGTAGAAAAGTTCTGAGAAGGTCAAAAACTTGATTACTTTTTTTGTAACTTTTTCAGTTAATCCTCAGAAAGGAAGTATTCTACCAACCAGCTAGCAGCTAAGCTCTCAGCAAAATTAAGTTTTCTTCCCATCACTAATACTGCAGAAATTAGGCAATCATCACTCACCATAGTAAAATCTTCAGGCCTGCAAATTTCCCCACGATACCTACAAGCCAGCATCATGTCCTCCAGCTGATGGCTGCTGCGGTCATAAAAGTTAAGCAGATTGAGGGGCTCCTCGGGCACGTCAAAACTTGGTGTAGCCAGTGGGAAGCCTGCTTCCAGGTAGGTACCCACATCATAGCCCAAAAGTGGTGAAATGTAAGACAAGTAATTGTAGGTGAGCTGGGACCCTCGGATGCGATTGATATTGCAGAAAGTGACAGCCGGGAAAGTTAGCTGTGGACTTTCCTGCTCATCCAGCTGTGTGATATGATGGTATTCCAGATAGTAAAAAATCCGCCCAACTGCCTGGGATAAGAAAATGGACAGAGAGATCAGGAACGCACCTGCCCAGAGGCTCTGGCGGACTCCAAACCCATTCCCTATGAAGATATGGTTGGCACCATGCAAGGTACAGTTGTTGGCAAAGGCTGCCAGATTTGGGGCTGTTCCTTCATCTTTCTCCCCTAGTTCTTCCTCCTCCTCTTTGGAGTCCTTCTCTGAGCCTTCTGGGTTGCGATGGTCATAAAGAGATTTGTTGTGATCACTTTCAGCAGGACCCTTGAAAGTATGTTTCTCTTGGCTCGAGGAGAAGGAGATGGTGCAGAATATCTGGATCGGCATTCTGTCCTTTCTTGCCAGCAGCCCCTTCCCTGACTGGCTATTAACAGGACTCCCCCAGGATTTCTTAACGCTGGAGGTCAGAGGTGAATCATTAGGGAAAGGGAAGGAAGAGACAGTAGCTGAAGTAAGATTGGGAGATGCCAGAAGGAGGGGAGAGAAGGGCTGGGATTGGACGAAAGAAATAGGGAGAAGGAATAAAAAGAAGAAACGAAACTGGAATGACGATGCCAAGCAGGAAAATTAGATGGCTCCAAAACAGAGAAATTGGAAGATGGCCGGTTGCAAGGAGTGTCTGGAGGAGCTGATGACCATCTACTCCAAGGCAGCTTTGTGGAGTCTCAAACTCTTCTCCAAACCCCTCTAGATCCAGCACAAGGAAGCAAAGGTCTCGGAAAACTTCAGTTCTCTGACCTTCTGGTCCAAAGTTGAGAGTCTGTGGCTATACTAGGCTGAGTAGCCGTTCCCTGGCAATTGTAGAAAACCAGCCTGGGTATCAGTGTACAGCCTATAGCAGCACAGAAGTCTGACCCAGGCGCCTTGGACAGGGCCTGTTTAATAATTCATCGGCTTCCTTGGTTTCTGTGCAGGGCTGGGAGGGGAAATGCTGAGGGGAAGGACAAGCATCTCTCCTTCTCATCACCTCCTCCTCTCCCCCCCACCCCACAACTCAGCTGACCGAAGCCAGGCCCCTGCTGAACTGTTTCCTGCACCCAGCATGTTGCTGCAAAGTTCCAACCTCTTGCAGCTTTTGTGTATGCTTGGATTGAAAGGATACAGGAATCTCTAAAAAAACCTGCCCTTCCGATTTAAATCATGTGTTATCACCAAGATTGTCAAAGTCTTGTGTTTTATCCTTGAAATTCTACATGGCTGTTTTCTGGACAGAGATGCTGTGAAACTCGGGATTGTTTGAACCTCACAGAAGTAAAGTTGCCCTGAACGGTGATCTCAGGAATCTTATTAAACTCATAATTCAAACCAAAAGTTTCAATACCAGAATTCCCCAGCAAACTCCCTTCCAGAACTACCAGCATTGCAACTCTCAGAATAGAATAGAATAGAATAGAATAGAATTAGAATTCTTTATTGGCCAAGTGTGATTGGACAGAGAAGGAATTTGTCTTTGTTGCAAATGCTCTCAGAGCACATAAGAGAAAAGATACATTCATCAAGAGCCAAGAATCATAAAGTACAAAACTTAATATTAGTCATAAGGTACAATAAGCAATCAAATCATATTAGGAAACAGTCAATAAAAATCATTAGGATACAAGCAACAAAGTTACAGCCATACAGACATGTCATAATTGGCCTTGCTAACTGGGTGTTTTGGGAATTGCAATCTGCTTAGCTTTGGAAAGCTCCATGCTTGAGAAACCTGTGTTATGTGGTCATTGACATGTTCCATGATGAAATATCCAAAGACCATAATTATGGAGTCACTAATGTTAGTTGCTGTTACTTTGTGAAGAAAGTATGAACATTTATCATATCATGTGAGCTGAATTCAAGTTTATTCTCACTCAGTGCAATCTTCAAAGATGCGTGCCATAATCTGCAAGGTGGCTAGCACAGCCTCTTGATTAGAGCCCTGAGCCTTTTGTGCTGTACCCCTCACTTTGCAATTTTTGACTCACCCATGGAGACCTTTCCTCCCATGCAGTATACTTGACCAACCTGCGCCCTGTTGGGTCATCATTTCAGAGGTATTTCCTTAACTACACAGAGAAACAGAGTGACCAAGGGTGGACAAAAAAAGCAGTGGGAGTGATAATGGCTTCTGACTTCCTGCCAGATTTCCCACTGAGTTTCCTTGTGGGAATCTGGCAGGGAAATCTTTCCTTTTTCCCTCCCTCCCTCCCTCCCCCAAGATCAAAGGCAAGCAAGGGGCTGGTGTCATGGGAGAGAAGGGGAGAGGGGGTATAGGGCAGTATGCGAAACATGCCATGGAAAAGGTGCCACATGAGTTGGAGAGGGCATGTGGCTAGACAGCATGGGTTGGGAAGGGTGCACTGGGGTGCATCACAAGTGCTGCATCTATTGTGCAGGGTCATGAAGGGGATGGTGTGGGTAGAGAAGGGTGTGTGCGTGTATGGGGGGGGGGTTGCAGAAGTACCCAAGAGGTGGCATTCGGGTTGGGAAGGATGTCTGTAGGTGCTTGGGAATGTGCAAGATGTGCTGTGCAGGTAAGGGATGGTGAATGGAGAGGGGTGGCATGGATCAGGAAGTCTACATTTAGGAAGGTGTGTGTGGGGCAGCACAATTCACACAGAGCATGGAACTATGGCATGGGCTAGGAAGGGTGAGCAGGGGTTCCTCTTTTCCTATTCTTCCCTCCCTCTCTCCCTCTCCCCTTCCTTCTTCCCCCTTTCCTTTCCAGCAGGCAGATAAGTGGCTGCTTCTGGGTGAGGAAGGGAGGAAGGATTGCAAGAGTGGCTGGAAAACTGTCATGGAATTCTAAAGATGGAGATGACATGACTGCAGCAACAGCCTGGCAGTATTGAAACGGCCACAAGTTTCCTTTATGTCATTCCCTCGGGAGTCACAAGTCTCAAATTTTGTACAAGTTCTGTAAGTTAGCTCATTTGAAGTACTCTGGTTCAAAAATTGCTGGCCTATGATGCAGCATTTTGCCCTGTTAAAGGTTATGAGAGTTTAGTAGTATATGTATGGAAAAGAAAACAAACCTAAAATAAATCAGGAAACCACAAACCAAGCTGACATATATCCTATAGGTAATCCTTGAATTACAACCATTATGGTTATAAGTTGTAATGATTGTAAAATGGGTCACTTATGTGACAGACCCATTTTTATGATGGTTTCGTAGCAGTCATTAAGTGAATGCCACAGTCAAAAGCCACGGTTATTAAATGAACCAATTGTTTGTTATGGGCTGATTTTTCCAAAGACCAGAACTAAATGCTGGTTTTTAGCAAAAACATCATAAAATGTGCTCATGTGATTTCAGGATGCTGCATATGGCCATAAATGTGGGCCACTTGTTAAGCGCCTGATAGGCGGTCGTGTGACCATTCAAACTTCAAAACTGACTCATAAGCACCCCCAGTATGTCCATTGGGAGTTTGAGTGGCTGCTATGTGACCTGTCCTAAACTGAGAGCTACCTGTATTTACGTATCAGATTCAACACAAGTTCTGCTGGGTCAGCAACAAGCCCCCTTTTTGAATGGTGGTTTGCTGCTCTAAAGCAAACAAGGACATCACTGAGCTTATTTCACATACCACACTAAAGTAACACCTTAAAACCAGCTAATCTCATTATGTCCCAGGGACTGCATTGAGAGCAGGGCAACAAAAGTGAGAGTGACTTTCCTTTTTGCTTTGTGTGGCAATCTTGTTCGCTGCAGACCTAGAAGTGAGCACCTCACAAGACTGGGACATAAAGGGAGATTCGATGGCTTCCCATATCCTTTCACTGAATCAGAGAGCAGGGAACAGGACTGACTGCGTTGATTGGCTGCCTCTTCCAGCACCTTAAATTTGAAAGAGCCTTTAAGCATATATAGACTCAGGGGTGGGATTCAGCGAGTTCTGACCGGTTCTGGAGAACCGGTAGCAGAAACTTTGCGCAGTTCAGAGAACCGGCAAATCCCACCTCTGACTGGCCTCGCCCCCATCTCTTCTCTGCCTCCTGAGTCCCAGCTGATTGGCTGGGTCTTCTTTGGTTGCCTTGCACAGGAGAACGGAGCTGGAAAGCAGGTTANTCTGCCTCCTGAGTCCCAGCTGATTGGCTGGGTCTTCTTTGGTTGCCTTGCACAGGAGAACGGAGCTGGAAAGCAGGTTAGTGGGGTGGGGGGGAATGGCATTGTGCAGCATCCGTCACCTGCCATGCCCACCAAGCCCTGCCCTGCCCACCAAGCCCCGCCCACAGAACTGGCAGTCAAAAAATTTGAATCCCACCACTGTATAGAGGCCCATAGAAAGATGAGAATTGAAACCCCATTAACAACCTGAAGACAAACATACCATTAGTCCTCGATTTACAACAGTTTGCCCAGTGATCGCTCAAAGTTGCAACTGCACTTAAAAAAAGTGACTTATGACCATTTTTCACACTTATGACCATTGCAACATCTCCATGGTCACGTGATTTACGTTCAGAGGCTTGACAACCAATTCACTTTCAGGATGGTTGTCAAGTGATCGCCTCTGGTGACCTGACAAGCAAAGTCAATGGGGAAGCGGATTCACTTAACAACTGCATTACTAATTTAACAGCTGCAGCGATTCACCTAACAAATGTGGCAAGAAAAAGTCGCAAAATGGGGCAGGACTCATTTTGCAAATGTCTCTCATGATTTTTGGGCTCAATTGTGGTCATACATGGAGGGCTACATGGACACTTTTGACTTGAGAGAAAAAGCCATAGGTAGGAAAGGTCAACAACATGTGTCTTTGATGGGCATGGATTAGGGCATGTTTGGAATCTTTTTTCCTTGTTTGATGAGAGCAAACGGTGACTATTTCTGATATATACTGCCAGGACCCCCTCAAAGTCCTCTGGCTGGCTAAATGGGGAGCTCTGCTTTTGCTAACGAACAGTGAATTTTCTGAATTTCAGATGGATTAGCAGCTTCTGTTACTAATGGTTACTAATCACCATTTTCCCCCCCTACCTGATAGACTCTGTGTTTCAAACTTCTAGAGTTGGTGGCTAACTAAGGACTTAACAATGATAGGAAAATAGGGTTTCATCTGCTTAAGTCTTAAGAGTTGTTTTCAAGGAGGAAAAGAAAGTTGCTGGCATCACTCATTGGCTTAGTAACCAGAAGAAATGGTTCAATGGCATATCAAAGGCTTGAGTTCAGCTAATCAAAAAAAGTTAAAAACCAGATGAGTCGCCCTGCTCTCGGTCTTGTAGTAATAATTTGATCTGTGGAAATCAGCAAGAGAAGCCTTTCATGACAGAGCGATAAGCATGAAAGTGGATTAATGCCTGCTGTTCAAGGTGCAGGAACTGGGACTTGAGGAAAAAGGCGGCAAACTTTTGCCATCAGAGATTGGGGGGCATATTTGGACGAACAAAAGTGAAGAATTGTTCGGTAACAGTAGGTGTGCCAAACAGAGCTGCTTATTTTTTTAAAAAAAGTTTTTAATCTTCAGTGGATCTTTTGGACTGAAAAATGTGGAGCATCGGCCAGATGCAATGGAGCTAGTATAGAATAAGGAGAACTATTTGAAAATATAGGACATCCCTTTAAAGAAAGGGTATCCAGGGTGAGGATTCTCTCACAAAAAAACTGTCACTGCAGATTTGGGATTGGGGGCAACCAGGCAGAACAAAGCTATAGGTAGCAGACGACTTTGGCTAATGAAGGCGGTTCCTCTCCTGCGCTTGCAATGTTCTCTTCCTCTCTTACCTTGTGGTTTCTTTGCCCTGCGCTTGGGAGACCATTAAGCAGCTGCCACAGAGTAATTTCATGCCGCTTGGTCACTGCTGATCCACCTAAAAGGGGAGATGAGAACATGCAAGATGGACAGCTCTTTGGGGCCCAGAGGGGAATGGTGAGGAAATGGGACTTTCTTTTCCTGCCAGTGCTAGATCAGCATAATCTGAACTCCTGAAGTGTTCAGGTGACTTAACTGTTTGTGAACCGCCTGCTTGGTCCCTTTGGCTGGAGACTCTTGGGTGTCATCTGCTGGTTATCAGGTATAAAATAAAGATACTCTTGAGTCAAGCTTTACACCTGGTGATTATTACCATTTGTGCCGTTTTGGTGGCAGTTATAAAGGCAATTTACTTACAGGCTGCTTCTTAGGTTAATGTTTATTTTTTATTTTTACTTTCTAGTCCAATTAACAACTTTGAAATTTATAAGTGGTTCCCCTCCCCCCCATCCCAGTACTAATACAAGCTGATCCTGCATAGCTCCCCTAAATCAGCTAAATTAGTAGACACAGGAAAAAGGAATCGGGCTTCTACATATTACGATGCTTGCTTGCGCAGCTAGATCACAATGGTCAGTGGAGTAAGATGCTTCTTTTTTACTTGGAGATGTTAAGAATTATACTAGAACAGGGGTGTCAAATGCATGGCCCGCAAGCTGGATGTGTCATGCACTCACCACACCTACCCCTGTTTTAGCGAAGGGGAAAAAAGTTGCGATCTGCCATGTGACGATAACGTGACACCACATGTTTGACACCCCTATACTAGAGCTTCAGGTATGCAAAAAATACTCTAGCACCCAGACCTTTGCAAATACATGACACTTCTTTTCACGGTTGGTTCAACTACCGCATATAGGCCTTTGGCATCTAGAGCAGGGGTCACCAACCTTTTGGACTGCAGGGACCACCAAACTCATAATTTTAAATCCTGTGGACCAGAGACCCTGGGAAAATCCCCCCAAAAGTCTGCAGGAAAATTTCCCACCCTGTTTTCCTATCGATCATTCTTTATATAGTCTCCAGCTCCGTTCTCGGGGGTGGGGTGGAGGGGAGAGAGAGGCTTTTGGCTTCATGCAAGGAAAGCAGCAGAAGTCTTCCTTTCTCTCCCCCAAACTCCACCAGAAATGAGTCTTTGCCAGCGCAGCCTCTTGGAGCAGGAGGCCTTGCAGGATCCCAAAGAATCATTTCTGGTGGAGTTTGGGGGAGAGAAAGAAAGACTTTTGCTGCTTTCCTTGCATGCAGCCAAAAGCAGAAAAAGAAAGAAGCGGAAAGAAGCAGTCCAGTGGCCAGGCAAGATGCATGGGGTGAGTGGGGCAAGTTCCCCCCCTGCCCTTTCCCCCCTCCCCTTACCACCTCATGTTGTTCACAATGCAAGCAACACAATCCTTGTGTTTCTGCACAGCCTGGATTAATTGCTTTGGGGGGGTGCTTTGGGGGTGGACATTTCTCTGTGGACTACCAAAATTTTCTCATAGACCACCAGTGGTCCCTGGCCCACTGGTTGGCAACCATTGATCTACAGGTGTCCTGCTCAAATTTTGGGACCTCCAGTTTATAGAAGTCTTATTGATTATATTTACATGCTGCCCATCTCACTGTTAAATGACACTGGGCAGCTTACAACACTGTAAAAGCAAGTACAAAACATTCAAACCTTAAATATTAAAGTAAGCAGAGATTTAATAAGTTATTTCAAGCCTTGGCCATCTCACATCTTCACTACTGCAATGCACTTTACCTGGGATTACCCTTGAAGAGCATCCGGAAGCTTCAATTGGTGCCAAGCGTGGCAGAACCTACCGTTTCAGGGGCACCTAGCATGGCCCATGCTACACCACTGCTCCATGAGCTACACTGGCTGGCGGTTTGCTTTAAAGCCCTGCATGACGAGGCTACTTGAGGAGCAGTTTCACCACACTGGGTCTGGTCTGCCCCACCTACACCGGCAGAAAAGGCAAGTCCCACCAGTCAGGGAATTCTGGCTGGTGATATCCAGAAGAGCCTTCTTTGCTGTGGCTCCTGCCTTTTGGAATATCTTACCCCCTTGAGGGAAGATCAGCTCCCACAGGAGGGGGCTGCTGGGGGTTCACAGGGCTTCGGGAGGGCCCCTAGCTAAGGTTCTGTGCAGTTCAGATAACCCCCCAAATCCCACTCCTGGCTGGCCCCTCCCACTCTGCCCCTCCCAGAAATCTCCATGCAGCCTGTTTTGGATATAGGTAAGCAGGGGTGGGATTCTACCAGTTTGCGCCTATTCGCTAGAACTGGTTGTTAACCTTCGAAGCAGTTCGGAGAACCGGTTGTTAGAAGGAATTACTGGCCTAATCCTGTAAGGAAGGCAGGAAGGAAACATTCTGGTGTTGCTTACAGAAACTGCCTCTCCATTAACCCTTATTACATTTTGGCAGGACTAGACTTCTTGTCTCTGGAACTTCTCTGGAGTTTTTCCCTCCTCCTTTGCTGGTACTTTTGTGTGTGGAGTGACCATTCAAAGTTACAATGGCATTGAAAAAAGTGACTTATGACCATTTTTCACGCTTACGATTGTTGCAGCATCCCCACAGACATGAGAGGCCAGGCAAGGAGATGCATGCCTCGATGTGAGTGATATTGAGTTGGCCACACACAGCCAATAACATGACCACCAAGCCACGTCCACCCAGTCACATGACCACCAAGCCACACCCACCAACCAAGCCATGCCCATAGAACCAGTTGTTAAAAAATTTGAATCCCACCCCTGCAGGTAAGTGCAGGGCACACACAGAGGCTCAGTGCCAATGAAAAATGGGCCAGAGAAATCTTTGCTAATTTTTTTGAAACGCACCCCTGAGCTCCCACCCTTCTGACTTCCATAAAGGCCTGAAGACCTGGCTCTGCCAGATGGCTGGGTCCCTAATGGAAGAGAAATCACCCTGGAGCTGGTGGATGAATTAAAAGCCAATCTCACCTCCCTTCCAATGCATCCTGCTCCCTCCCTCCCCATCTTTTAACTCACTACAATTCTGTTTTTCAGAGTAGCTTCTATTTTTTTTTATTGTTTTAGCAATATTTATCTTTTATTATTTTTAATGCTTTTGATGCTGTAAGCTGCCCCAGAGTCTCTTTGAAATGAGTCGGGTGGCAATTAAATTTAATAAATAAAAATAAGAATAAATACCCTGAGAAGATGACAGCTTGTCACAGCAGAAAAGGTGGGCCTTGCAGGCATAAAGCAGCTACAAATATTTCCCACAAAGTGCCTGGCTCAGCAGAGCAGAGATTAAGGAGTATTGTTAGGAATGTAAGTTACCTCACAGTTGGGTTGGGAAATATATAAACCAGGATAGACATTTTAATACTGTCTCTTTAAGGGAATGCTAAAATCGTAATTGGGTGTGGTTCCTCAAACAGCCATAAGCTGGAGGCAGAAACCTGGATTGTTTAGTCCTGTTCTATCCTGTTGCTAAGAGTGTTGCCGTTCCTTACATTTCCTTATTGATTGTTGCTGATCATCGTTAGTCTTGGATTTGATGTAAGTCTGTTACTGAACTGTTTATGATACTGGACTTTGCCTTATCTGGGCTTTAGTGTCCTCCCAACTGTGGGTGCTTCATTATCCTTTGAAAGTCTGCAATTTATTATCCTGGCCTGCAGTGTTAATTACTTCAGTATGGTTTGTGTTTTTTTTTATTTCTGATTATTTTTACTTTGGGTTTGGACTGCATCTCTATTCTTTGTAGACTGTTTTTTGAAGAGTTTGTTATCCAGTCGAGAATAATTGGATATTGAGGCCAAGTTGGAGGCATTAAAGGGAATTTATTCTACTTTGGTGACTTTGTTATTTTTGTGTCATGCCACGGGTCATCACAATTGCAAGCTAACTCTGCTGACTGACTGCTGTTCAATTCTCACTGGCTCAAAGTTGACACGGCCTTCCATCCTTCTGAGGTCAGTAAAATGAGGACCCAGATTGTTGCGGGGCATTATGCTGACTCTGTAAACTTAGAGAAAGCTGTAAAGTAGTATGAACCTTATGAACTATTTAAGTCTAACTGCTATTCCTATGGTACTGAAGCAAGTATGAGTAACAGTTATTTCCTTCCAAGCAGTTGTCGTGAATGATTGCAAAGACGAGAAGGGGAGCTGCAATTCTAACCACTGGCCTTTAGAATATGGGCATCTAGCCTTTTGGCTTTCCTAGGCCTCATGAATGAAGAGGAATTATCTTACGCTGCACATAAATATATATCACAGTTAATGTATATTTTTATTTTATTTTATTTTATTTGGTTTGTCAATTGCTTACAAGATAATAGGTATAAGTAAAACATAGTTATGATTACATGGATACACATAAGAAAAATAAAAGAAACAATAGGACAGGGATGGGAGGCACGTTGGTGCGCTTATGTACACCCCCTACAGACCTCTTAGGAAAGAGGTGAGGTCAATAGTAGACAGTTTAAAGTTTTTGGGGTTTGGGGAAGAAACCACGGAGTCAGGTAGAACATTCCAGACATTGACCACTTTGTTGTTAAAGTCGTATGTCCTGCAATCAAGTTTGGTGCAATTAACCTTGAGTTGGTATCTATTGTTTGCTCTTGTATTGTTATGGTTGAAGCTGAAGTATTCATTGACAGGTAGGACATTCCAGTGTATGATTTTATATCCTATACTTAGATCGGACCGAAGGCGGCGTAGTTCTAGGATGTCTAGGTCTAGAATTTCAAGTATTTCAAAGGCATAAGGTATTCTGCAACGAATAGAGGAGTGGGGAACTCTTCTTGTGAAATATTTCTGGACTTTCTCAACTGTGTTAATATCAGATACATAATGTGGGTTCCAGACTGATGAGCTGTATTCGAATATTGGTCTAGCAAATGTTTTGTATGCTCTAGTTAGTTGTGTAATATTACCAGATAAAAAGCTACGTAAGATTAGGTTAATAACTCTTAATGCCTTTTTGGCTATGTAGTTACAGTGGGCTCTAGCACTTAGATCATTAGAGATGAGTACTCCAAGATCCTTGACAGAGTTTGGATCATCAACAAGGTCTTGACTATTCAGCCTGTATTTTATGTTCTGATTTTTTTTTTGCAAATATGTAAAGACAGAGCATTTGTTTGTTGAGATTTGAAGTTGCCATTTGTGTATCCATTCTGAAACATAGTCGAGGTCTTTTTGAAGGGTAGAAGGTCTTACAGTTATTTTCATTGTATCGTAGGTGAGGTCTCCAAATGCTCACTTTGTCCAGTAAAAAGGATGAGGCCAAATGGTAAATTCAGACATTCACTCACATGTTTGGTTGCTTCCATATTCAAGAACAGACCCAACTTTCTGTCATTTATTTTCAAAGGGAAGTTTTATTCAAATTACAATTGCTTTTCTGTGAAGACAAAAATGTGGCCATACAAAATCAATGGAGCATTTTATTCTGCATTTCATTAATGCAGTATGATGTTCTTAGCTGCTTAATTGTTTAACTCCAGTGACATAATGATGGATCTGGGAAGATCCATCCATGATAAAACATCATTATCTATGCACAGCCAAAAACAAAGTAAACAACAACAAGCAAAACAACTGCTAGAAATGGCCTTTAAAAACATCCCAAAGCCTAAAGAAAATGTTGCATGAAATGTGAGCTCAGCTGATGAATCTTCCTACTTGTTTTCAACCTTTTCCTTCTTCTATTAAAGCCAAAATGCTGTCTCCTGGAAATATAATCCAAAGAGCACAAAAAGACCAAAAGCTTGGAAGAGTAAACCTCTGATCCCAGTGACCAACCCAGATTCGATCTTGAAAGAAGTGAGTTGCTTGATGCTCCAGAAACCTCCATCTTTCCTTCTTTTTCTACTTATGCTTTCTTATGTTGAAAGCTGAACCTGCAAAAATATGCCTTGGATTCTAATAACTGCAGACAAATTCTAACTGAGCTTTATTCAAAATCAATCAAGTCTACGACCAGCCAGATATTATCTGATCCATGTTCTAGTTGTGATAAAGCCCAATTGATCATTTCTAACCACTGAAGAGATTACTTGTCAAAGCATATTAGCTAAAAGAGCAGTTAAATTTTAATATCTATATTAATCAGTGAGATAGACTGATAATTAGCTCCCAATGTAGAATTTTTATCAGGTTTTGGTATAACTGTAATATATGCTTCATGAAACAAAGAAGAAAAATTCCATTTGCAAAGATTGCATTATCTAATTGAATGGATTTTAGGAGCAAGAATACTAGTGCCTCTTTGATATCGTTCCATAGCAAAGCCATCGAATCCTGGTACTTTACATTTACTTAAACTTTTAAAAAGTTGTGTGGATTCTGGAAACTCTGGAAAGAAAAAGAGATGCTGACTGAAGAATGGATTCTGAAATTGACTGAATTAGCAGAGAAGGCAGAATTAACTGCTTTGATTAGATATAATGGACTAAACAGCTTTATAAGAGATTGGAAACCATTTATGGACTTTCTACATGCTTAATATACTAACAGATGGGATTTGAAGATTAATGTAATGTTTAGCTCAACCTGTTGATTGCTTTTTCTTCATATCAGATAACAAATAATCAGAGTTGGAAGGGATCTTATAGGTCATCTAGTCCAACCCCCCCCCACCCAGAGGTGGTATTCAGCAAGTTCTGACCAGTTCTGGAGAACCAGTAGCAGAAATTTTGAATGGTTCAGAGAACCGGCAAATACCACCTCTGACTGGAGATTTTACAGTATCCTTCCTCTGCCATGCCCACCAAGCCATACCCACAGAACCGATAGTAAAAAAATTTGAATCCCACCACTGCCCCCACCCAAGTGGGAGACTCTATACCATTTCTGACAAATGGCAGTCCAATCTCTTCTTGAAGATTTCAAGTGATATCTATCTATCTATCTATCTATCTATCTATCTATCTATCTATCTATCTATCTATCTATCTATCTGATATTAATCAACATAATTAATTTATAGTGGATCATGGGACATCTGGACATCTGTGTTCAAATGTTTTTCCATTTGTCTACAAATTGATCTTGTATTTATTTTTAGTTTCTTCTTATATGATTCATGTGTAATAATGTTACCATAATAGAAGTCTTTTAACTCTCCCATTCCAAAATTCAGACACTAGTCTTTCCTGTTAAAATGTCAATTGCTTAGAAGTCATCTGCTTCACATTTTCTTTCATTTAATACAGAGACTTTAAAATACCAGCATCCAGATGGTTACTAAATTGTTGTAGTTGTAAATTTAAGCTAATTGGGCTGTGATCCATTATTTAGAAGATGCCAGTTGGATATGCTTGTTGAAATAATGTTGAAAAAACCTAAAAATAATCAAGTAGAAAATCATTCTGATGCCCTGCTGATTGAAAATTATATTCCTGTTGTTTGGGTATCAGGGTTCAATCACATTTAATTCATCTATGTATGATCTAATTCTAGTTCTCACAACCATGGACTTTTACAGGAGGGCACATTCCTATCTAATTCAGATATAATATCCAGTTACTGCAAAACCTCCTGCTGCAGTAATATGGTAATAATATATATATATTAAGTGACAAAAATAATCATAAAACATGGCAAATGAGTCGAAGAACTTAGATGTTGATCATAAGCATTGTTATACCAGACACTTCATCATATTTTAACAACTAGAATTTTAAAATACCTACATATAACCTGTTGAACCTGTTTATGAATCAGAATGGCTATTCCTTGTATCTTTCTTGAAACATTTATCAAATATACCTGTTTAACCCAATCTCTAAACAAATAATTCGTATCTTCTATTAGGTAAGTCTTCTGTAAAAAAGACCAACAGTTTGAAAGACTTGAGATAGGTTAAAAATATATATTATTTACTAAAGCTTCTCAATGTTTTCACAGTAAAACTAATTAAA
The DNA here is from genome assembly GCA_004320025.1 of Laticauda laticaudata. NCBI lineage: Eukaryota > Metazoa > Chordata > Lepidosauria > Squamata > Elapidae > Laticauda > Laticauda laticaudata. The sequence goes on from BHFT01041236.1 coordinate 53,285, forward strand.
TTAAATCCTTTATCTTGAACTATAAGTAGATATCTCTCAGAAAATAATCTTTTGTAAGACTTACAGTGTATACTTGTACAAAGCATTCTTGTAGTCAAAGGGTTAATCATGTTTCCAGAGTTATATATTAATAATTGATAACTCTGGATTCACATTACAGAATATAAGATCAAACTAGTTGAAGTAAGAAAAAACAGTAATACACCAAAACAACACATGATAAAACAAAGAAAAAGTGAAAGTGAAAACTTAAGGGGCGGGAGACAATTCCAAGGATTTTTTTTTTAAGGAATGATTTTTTTCTGTTGAGAAATGGGTCTTTCAATTTCTCTCTGCCCAGGATCCATAATGATATGCTTTTACATTTCATATTTTATTTAGCATATTTACTATTTATTATATTTTTATTAATTTATTAACATTATCTGGCTGCTGCCTGCCCTTGGTTTACAGGAGAAATCTGCAGAACCAGGCAATCTTAAAACATCTGCTTTCATCTGTAAATATTTCATTCCCCACCTGCCCTGCAGAAGACAATAGTTTCCACTTCCTTCCTAAGGAATGAGGGGCTGGAGTATGTCTGTGTGTGTGTGTGTGTGTGTGTGTGTGTGTGTGTGTGTGAGTGTGTCTGAGTCTGACCTTGGGGGGGGGGTTTAAGTTGTTCCAAAGTGGGAAATATGCCACTGCCTTGTTTTGAGTTCATCATCCTGACTGCTTTTGGTGCTTTGAAATAGTTGACCCCCTTGTCTTTTCAGGGGTTCCTACAAAGACAAGGGGGGAACATCCTATTTTCCAACACCTGAAGCAAGACAAAAACAATGGATGGAAACTGATCAAGCAAAGAAGCAACCTAGAATTAAGGACAAATTTTCTAAGGGTGAGAGCAATCAACCAATGGAATAGTGTCATTCCCCTGGTGGAGACTGACTCTGAGGGAAAGGAGGAACAGCCAACAGAGAGCAGAAGTGTGGCTCTGGAAGTTGTGGAGGAGTCTGGGGAAGAGCAGAGGCCTGGCTAAGCAGTCAGAGGAGGACTCAGGCCTACTCCTATCCATCCTAGGGCACACAGGGAGGAGAGGATAAGGGAGAGATGTGGTCTACTCTGGAGAAAGAGGCCTTGATCCTCTTCATGGGCTAAAGCTGTGATAACTGAATAAGAGTTTGGACCTGAGTACTGGCGAACGCTGGAAACAAAGCATGTAAATATCTCTAGTTTATAGTTCCTCTCTGAGTTTGGCATCCTTCCCAGTGTGTGTTATCTGTGGACATCCTCCAGCCCTTATCTTGCCTGGTTTGTGTTGCTTTTTTCTTCTTCATGTAGCTGTGTGGGAGTTTTTTTTGTTCTTCCATCAAAGATATTCGGACTTGGAAGCAAAGTGAAGGAATAAAAGGGGTTTCACCTGTTTTCTGTGACTGTGTTTGTTTTGTATCCCACCCTGGGTTATCACAAAGAGCTTGCCTTCAAAAGTTGTGGGTGGTCCATCACTGAAGGCTTTCAAAAAGAGACTGGACAACCATTTGTCTGGAATGGTATTGTGTCTCTTGCTCTAATTTTATTATTCTATGTTCTAGGGTCTGGAGATGGATAAATACCTCCAGAATCATGAGTGGAATAGAGATGAAGAAGAGGAAGCAGAGAAAAAGACTGAAGGTCAAGGTTTTCAGGGTATGTTGAGGGAGTGGGAAGAAAGATTAGTGGCAGCAATATCAAACTTTTCTGGAAACATAGGTTTAGAAACTTTAATTGAAACATCGGCCTTTGCCTCAACACTTGAAGCACTGAAATCCTTCTTGCTGAAAAGAGTGACACCTATGACAGGAATGATTCTCATAGCAACAGCAGCAACAGCAACATCTGCACTACAGCTCTTGAATTATCTTTTGTTTCATTTCTATTTTAGCTACATTTCCATTGTGGTGGGCAAGCAGCAGTATTGTTCAGCTATGTAGTCCATATTAAGACCATCAAAATACTGCACTGAGAAAACTTGGCACTCAGACAAATCAACCATCAACAGGCACATACAGATAAACAACATTTACACACCATTCAAAAGACACAAAAAAACTAAAAAGAAAACAAAAAGACCAGAATACCTCCTCAGTACATAGATATGCAGGGATTAACCCCAGAATTAACCCCAGGAAACAAACACTAAACAATAGCTTAATCAAGAAACTACCAAGGAGGAAAAAATAACACTCCTACCAACATTGACAATCAAGCTACTCTATATAAATAGAGAGCAAACCTCATACTCTTCTAGCATTGAAGATGGCACCTAATTGGGTAACGAAACATCTGCATGCAAACAACCAAGCTCAGAGAGCACCAAGGATTCCACTGAGAAATCTAATGGAAACAGATTTGGCATTCTACTCTAAGGTGCTTCATAATGGGATGCATGTTAAAATCAGACAATGTTTACTTGAAATTAAAAGTGTCCTCAAGATATTCTCTGAAACGAAGATGCTAGGCTTCTTGTATATAATACTCTTGCGGCAAATTCTCCCATTCCATCTGAGGGTCTATGACAACTCGCCATGGCTTCGCATGGCAAAACGCTTCAAACTTGATTGCAGAAAATATGAGTTCAGCAACAGAGTGGTCAATGCCTGGAATGCTCTTCCTGACTCCATTGTTACAGCCTCAAACCCACACAGCTTCAATCTCAAACTGTCTACTGTGGACCTCATCCCATTCTTAAGGGGGCGTGCATAAGTGCACCAGCGTGCCTACCATCCCTGTCTTTTTGTCCTCATTTGTCTGTATTTACTTCCTTTGTTCATGTTTATGTTTATATCTATACTTGTTATCTTGTACATGTTTGACAAACAAATAAAATAAAATAAAATAACTCATTGCAGCTAACTTGCTGGGGTTAACTGGCTGTGGGACAACTTGCCATGGTCAACACTAATATTGAAGAAATAGTGGAACAGAATTGTTAAAGGAGAGAAAAAATGAAATGTGAACGACAAAATTATTTTAAGTAATTAAATGGAATAGTTGAATTGGCTGTGGTGAGTCAACTGCAGCAAATTGGCCATGGCAAGGAATACTATAATTCCACACTTAAACCTTATTTTTGTAAATTAAGGCAAGACCAGTTCCTTTAATCTAGCATCATAAGACTTAGTTTCAGTCTCCTTTTATTCCTTTTTTTTCCTCTGTTTTCTTTATCCAGTTTAAAGCGTCCATTGATGCAGCACCCACAATTTCTGAAGGCAAGCTATTCCATTGGTTGATTGCTGTCACCATTAGGACATTTCTCCTTAGTTCCAGGTTGCTAATCTCCTTGATTAGTTTCCATCAATTCTTTCTTGCCTTGCTTTTTCATGTTTTGGAAAATAGTTTGTCCCCTTGTCTATGTAGGAACCCCCTCAAATATTGGAACACTGCTATCATGCCACCCCATTCCTTCTTTTCATTAGACTACACATACCCAATTCCTGTAACTGTTCTTCGAATGTTGTAGCCTCCAGACCCCTAATCATCCTTGTTGCTCTTCTCTGCATTCTTTCCAGAGTCTCAACATCTTTTTAATATTGTGGTGATCAGAACTGGGTGCGATATTCCAAATGTGGTCTTGTTAAGACCCGGTCCCACTTCACTTACAGATGCAAAGAGGATGTAAAACATTTTAAAAAGCTTGCCATCTGTTGGAAAACGCTATGCACCCGTTGTGTACTCACTGCATACGTGTTTCATATGCTCTATCCGTCGAGCATCCGTCCACTGCAATTTCATCTGCGCA
>BHFT01041237.1:0-14787 GCA_004320025.1 Laticauda laticaudata
TTAGTTTCACCTTTTAAGTTGCATTACTGAAATCAATGAACTTTTGCACGATATTCTAATTTTTCGAGTTTCACCTGGATTTCTATCAGCAGAAGAAAAACATGCATTTAGAAATCTAAAAATAAATGTGTTTTTTTTCTGTAATTGAACTGTGACTGAGCTAAAGGCTACACTATTTTAAAAATAGTTAGCAGACTTTTCCATGCCATGAGGAGCAGGGTGGGTCACCTCTTAAAGAACATACATTGGAAAGGACCAAGTAGAATCTACAGGGGGAAAAATTCTGATGTGTATCCTCACTTATCGGTAAGTGTGCTGTGTTGGATTTCAGCCAGTCATGTGCTCCTTAAGGAAACTAAAAGCCAGCCTTCCAAATGTGTTAAGTTATGATTCTCATAATTGCCAGCCAATATGGCAACTATCCAATACAAATGGACCACATGGAATGCAGTTTCCATTTGCTGCAGCAGGTCAGACTTCCTCTTTGCCTCAATATATATTGTTGTTTTCCAAAAGAGAGTCTTGACATAGGAAAGATGGGGGAAGATACTCAGTTCTTATGAAAATTATTTGATTTTTTTTGTAAGTTGATAATCATAAAAACTTTTAAAAGGATGAGGTTTCCTTTTATGTTTATTGGGGGGTTCTTTAATTCTATAAAATGCTGCATTCCAGCAAATATATAGCCATTTTTGTTTATTTCCCAGGGACGTCATTGTTGGTGGACTCAGGATCTTTACTGTGGGAATTGTGGTTGTCCAATGACAGTCTTAATTGTCTTGACTAAAATTTTGACTAAAGCTGGAATTTAAAGTTTATCTTATGAAAGAGATACATGTTAAAATGTAGCTATTGATTATAGTTAATAAGGCAGAACATTAAACTTATGGAGAAACCAATCCAGTAAAAGGCAAAAATACCATGCAGGGTCTTGTATGGCTGACAGAGAAATCTGATTGCAATTCAGGGTGGATTTGCCATGATCTCAGATGAAGAAACCTATCAGCCGAAGGCAGCTCCCAAACTTATTCAGGGTCATTTTCCTTTTTAACACACAATTTTAAAAGAGCATGAATGACAAGGCTACGTGTCTGCCCTGAGACAGTTTGCTCCCTTAAGCCCCTGTCACACTGCATCAACGGATGCAAAGAGGATGTAAAATGGACAAAAAAGCTTGCCATCCATTGGTTAATGCGATGTACTCACTGCCTCTTGTTTTGCATTACTTCTCCTATCCGTCCAGTTCAATCCGTATTATATGACAGTTGTCATTATATCCGGACTCTGATACAAAAGTTATATGAGGCTTCTCAAAACTTTTGCTCGCGGAAAATCTCAGATAGTCATCAATTCGTTCTGAGTCATCTGCTACGCATGCTTTACATTGCATACCGTTACAATACATCCGTATAATCCGCTAGGCATCCGCTGCACATCCAGCGCAACTCGGCATCCACACTAGGACGTGCAGGAGAGAAAGCGGAACCGGCACGGCAGGAAGGCGGAATGCATAAACAGGAATGGCCTAGTGGATGCAAGCATGGAAACAAAAGCCATGTAAAATGTAAAAAACGTCTCGCCCACGAGGGGACCTATCTCCTCAGGATATGTAAGAGATGTCCCTAGAGGATTCCAGAGATGCCTAAGTAGGATGTCGAAGGATGACAATAGCCTCATACTGGCCTAATAAAAGGGGGAGCATACACATCTGGAATGCTCACTTTCAGACCAGCAGCCCCTGCTGGCAGACCTCTGGCAGTCCTTCATACTGCCCTCTTCGCGTCTTCCAGCTAGCATCCAGTCATCGTCCACTGGTGGATCGTAACACAGTCCTTTTGGCAGCCAACCATATCTCTTTCTGCAACAGTACGAAGCCAATCTACAGGCTCTGTGAAGCTCTACTCACGGGAAGGAAAAACGGTCGTGCGCCAAAGAAGTGGTCTGGGTAGCGAAGATGGTATTGCCAGAAGAGCAGAGGACGGACTGTACACAAGCTGAATGGTGTAGCTGAAGGAAGCGAAGAACCCTCGTGCATTCCAGGAACTTCATGAGGTGCCTCCAGCCATGTTTAGACGAAGTTGTGCTAGCGCCTGACAGCCACCAGGTTGACCAAGGGCAAACACCAAACCTCCGGCCCAGCCTGGAATGTGGGCTCAGGTGGCACTCACCCTAGCGCCACCTGGCCTCAGGACCACCTACAGGAGCATGAAGTAACGGCTGGAGGTGGCCAGCACAACACCATCAGCCATTGTGTCAGAGAAGTGGTGCTAGCGCCATCATCTGAAGAATACAAGGAGGAGCTCAACTCAGTGCCCCTCCACTCGAAGAAGGAATGGAAGAAAGTTGCTAGGAGCAGTGGATATCAGAAGTGGAACTCCCCCCCAACACCGTTGGAGCCATAGATGGGAAGCACAGTGGCCTGGCAAAGCTCCAGCCGAAAGTGTGGGGGTCCACTTATTATTCAATTAGCAAGGGCTTCTTCTTCAGCATCATCCTCTTCGCCAATGGTCGATGCTGGACTAACAAGCGTTCATAGATGTACAATCGATGCTAAGGCAACGGCTCACTCCTTCAGATGATCAACGCCAGTCACCTGCAAGAGAGCTGGAAACGCAACTCTATCGTGGGCTTCCCAGATCCTAAGAACCCCTGCCAACTGACCACGCAAGACTGTGTCACACTTCATCGTTGGGGGGAGTGACGCATTCTCCCTCAGAACCTACTTCCATGAAAGCCCTAACAGCCTCCAGAATGCCTCACCCGTTGAAGAGAGGATCTTCACTACAGGCTGTTCCAGGGCAAGGCGGGTGGTAAGATATGCCCTTTGGGCATCGCTGGCCAACAGGTTCCAAGGTACTTCTCACCAACATTAGCAAGCATCGGCCCAGAGAACGCGTGAGGAGGATCATGGAAGCTTGCTGCATCCTGGCACAATCTCATGCGCATTCGCCCGCTATTCCCAAGTCTTGGCAGAACAGGCTTGTGACCTCCAACAAAGGCAATGGGCTTATGGATGTCTGGGTGTATAGTGGAGGGCAAGGTGAACCTGATAGACACTGAGGATGTGCACAGCCGGCCAACAAGGCTGCACATGAAGGGAAGAAGGCAGTGGCAACCTCCTGAGAGACACTGGTGCAACTCCCCAGCTGAGCAGTGGAGTGCAAGAGCAGGATGATAGATGCTTAATGGAATGCTTCTTTTCAGCCTGTCTCATCACAGGCGGATGAGATTGGGAGCCATGTATGTTTGGGTCGGGTCCTACAGATGAAAGGCATTTGAATAAAGAGATTGTGGTTTATGTTCAAGATGTGTTGGATCGATTGATTACATTATTATTGATAATAAAGGGCCAATAAGGAGTCGGCAACCTGGGAGGGTGGACATACAGTCCCACTATGCTTTACACTGGAGGTTTATCTATCCACAGCCTTATTAGCCCATCCCAAAGGTATCCCTCCCCATCCGACTGCTATCTTAACCCATCCACAAGCATGCAGAAGGTTGAAGGTAAACGTTTTCTAAAAGTTTCAGCCAAAGACTTTAATAAAAAAAAGAAATTGAAGCAAGTTGTATGAATCAAAAATTAAGACTTTATTAACTGAAGAAGCTAAATAAAAACAAAAATGTCTCTGGCAAGTCCTCTTGGTGCGCTCAGTTCTCAAGGGGGTGACGGGTCTCAGGTCGCTTTGTGGAGTGTGGCTGTGCTGGCAGGTGCTTGTAATCAGCTCCTCCAAAATAGCAGAAGCAGCAGAAGCCCCAGCCCCAGAAGAGCGAGCCCGGTGCTGCATAAAGCCCCAGCAGAACCAGAGTGAGGGCCAGGGGGCGGGATGGGTAAGCCCATGTCCCTGCTCTTGCAAAGGGCTGGAGCAGATGGCTGAGGCTTGCTGTGCTCAGCTGGTTGTGTGGGGTTGCTGGCTGGCAGGCGCGGAGGCTGGCAGGACCGAAGGCTGGCCAGGTAAGGCTGGGCAGGGAAAGAGGCTGGCAGGAAACGGAAGCGCTGGCAGGCAAGGGCTGGGCAGGAGAGGCAGGCACCAAAGGCTGGCAGGAAGGCTTGCAGGCACCAAGGCTGGCAGGAGGCAGGGCTGGCAGGCAGGCTGGCGAGGGAGGCTTAGGCACCGAAGGGTGGCAGCAAAGGCTTGCAGCAGGGACTAGCGCAAGGCAGTCGGATGTGTCTTGGAAGCAGGTCTTTTTCTCTGAATGTGCGACCTGCTTCTGAGGCTTGTCCGTTATAACTGCCAGCAGGGCTGAATGCACAATTCATTCCTCCCCGCATGTCGGCAATAAACGGCTCGGAGCATCCGCTAGGACTTCCGCTGTGGCAATCGTGGCTGTTGCATCCGCTCTGCATCCGCTTCATCCGTTGTGCAACCGCTCATGCATCTGCTGTAACCGTTCCGCATTCCGCTTTGCGTGAGGTCCCAGAAAGCCTAAGTGGATGTGCCCTATCTCGCTCGCCATCCGCTTCTATGCCTCCTGGGCTTCACATCTCTGAATATCTCGCTTTCCATCACCCTGCGTCCTCCCCGCGACCGGGTGTTTATCCGCTCTGGTTAATGGCAAATTTTTGCCCCTTCTGAGAGTGGATAACAAGCAGATGGAATAGCTTTGTCTCGTCCGTTGTGTCATGTAGATAACAACAGATGGAACATTTTTCTCGTCCGTTGTGTCTGTTTTGCATCCGTTGGGCAGTGTGACAGGGCCTTAAGGCTGAAGAAAAAATGGCATCTCTCTCCACTTCCTCCAAAATGCCCTGCATTGTATACCAGCCAAGGGATTATTTTGGCATCTGAAGCACAAGGGCCTTTCTTGTTTCTTGGCAGAAAAGGTCAACAATACATTAAAAACATAAGTGTTGCTGGTCTTCTTTGTGACACTCAAATCTGCTGCTTGAAATGTTTATATCTCCTGTGCCTATCAGTCTGCATTCAGTGGTGGGTTGCTGCTGGTTTGGATTGGTTCTACCGAACCGGTTTCTTCAATGAACAGTTGGCCCTGCCCACGTGCCCCAGCCCTTTCCTGTCCTGTATTTCCTTGTTTTTTTAGCTCAGCTGATTGCCACACTGTTTGGGAATCACTGGCACACCAATGCTGACATAGAAGGTAAGTTTTTAAGCTTAAAAGGGGTGTGTTTTGAACGCTGCGCTCACACGCTCATGGAACCAATTGTTAAACGGGATGCAGCCCACTACTGCCTACATTATAAGAAACTCAAAAGATTTGCCTGAATCTGTGAAAAGGTTTCTGTGATGATCGTGTGTGTGTGTATGTAAGAACTATAATGTCATTTCCCTTTCCTCAGCAAATGTCATCAGGAAACCTCACTTCCTGATGGAGAACTAGGCCAGAACTAGGAAGGATGCCAAAGAAAAAAATCACTTCTTTCCTCTTGTTCTGTATGTCTGAAAAAGAGTCTCCAGTTCCTATTTACCTCTCATGCTGTTCCTGATGATCTGTATTCAGGGCAAAGCACTGTTTTCTAGGACAGAGTTAGAAATGGTGCAGTAAAAAAGAAATAATGCACCAATGTTCAGGTCTTCTCATTCTCATTCATATAGTGCTTCTTTCCAATGTTAGAGCTTAATCAAGAAAAATGGAAGTTCCCAATCATTTTTATGTGCCTGATGTCATATGAAACAGCACTACTTGCTTCCCGATATTGAATTAATTGCTTTCCTATAATCATATTAATAGGATTTGAGCTTCCCACTCTCAAGCAGAAATATATATCAGATGTTCAATATTTAATGGCAAAACATGGAGCATGGTTTCTTAGAAATAATGAAATGTATGAGATTTAACTTATCAGTTCTGGTTCTAAATGTTATTTATGATGATTTCAAGGATATTTTATTTCATTCCAATAATACTACAAGCTAAAGAATGCCCATTGGTATCCAGCTTCAAGATTTGTTTAAACAAGAAGCTTTGTATAAACAATATGCTTCCATTCATATTTGGAACTTCTTTCATATTAATTGGGAACAGATTAAAAAAAAACCACAAATTGTTAGGAACAGGTGAACATTTCCCCTTCATTTTTGCAGGATATTTTCCTGCTTTCTTCATTAGAGAGAAAAGAACAAAAATAAAATGTAACATGCCAGGCTTATCATATGTTGGAATAATTAAATTCAGATACACCATCAAAGGGAATACTTAAAAGTATTAACTGTTGGACCTAAACTCTCCATTTGTGCCACTATCTCTAAGAAGTAAGGGTAAAAACAATTTATCAGCAAACTTGTTTTTCTTATGTTGCATCAAAGTTGTGAACAAAGGATTTCTCTAGCAGCTATAGACATATCTGAAGAATTTAAACAGATGCAGATATAAGAGGAGAGAAATAAAAGGCTTGAAAGGGTTTTAGAAGGGAAAATGTTTTCAAAATGTGAACTCACCAAGAGTCTTTTTGGAGTTGGGCAGCTTCAAAATCCAATCAATCAACCATCAAATAAATACAGAATTTTTATTTAAAAAAACCAAAACCAATAAAGCATTTGAGCTTTCATTCACACATAAGAGAAAGGAAATAAGAGGCTTACAATTTCAAAAAGGAAGATAGACTTTTTTAAAAAATGAAATCAAATCATGCTTTTATTATTTTTTTTAAAAAGCATTTAAATGAACAGAAGAGATACTGGCAAAAACATGTGTCCTGCATTTCCCCCCCCTTCAGAATCACTTTTTTGCTTTTTAGTTCCTCCATGGAACTAAGGCAATGAAAATTGCAAGGGACTCTGTGAGAGTCTCATTAATAAATATCTGGCTTTAGGATGGAGCAGCTGCTACCACACTTTGCCCCTGACTCTGATGAATTCAGATTTCTCTTACCATATCAATTACAGATTAACAGACTTGGAAGGGATCTTGTAGGTCATCTAGTCCAACCTCCCACCCAAGCAGGGGACCCTACACCATTTCTGACAAATGGCAGTCCAATCTCTTCATAAAAGCTTCCAGAGATGAAGCTCCCACGACTTCTGAAGGCAAGCTGTCCCATTGGTTGATTGTTCTCACTGTCAGAAAAATTCTCCTTATTTCCAGGTTGAATCTTTCCTTGATCAGTTTCCATTCATTATTCCTTGTCTGGCCTTCAGGTGCTTTGGAAAATAGCTTGACCCCTTCCTCTCTGTGGCAGCCCCTCAAATATTGAAACACTGCTATCATGTCTCCCCTGGTCCTTCTCTTCCCTAGACTAGCCATATATTGTTTTTTAAATAAAAAAGATCAAAATAACAGTCACAAAAAGGACATTCACTGCATGTCATGGCTTACCCCTCCAATATACACAGTGAATCAAACTGGCTCTGAAATGAGTATTATAACACACATTCCATAACCAGAAATCTGTTTTACCAAGCACATTAGCTCGGCATTTGAAAGTTGAGGTTGGCCAAATCATTACGTTTTTGGAAAGACATAAAAAGATAACAATGCCTCCTTTTGAGGGAGAAAACATCAGTGCTTCCTTAAGTACGGGACAGAATGTCCTTATTACCTGTGACACTTTTGCTCAAGGTCTACTTTGGTTTGCTAATTGCTATAAATAGTTGCTGTCACTTGGGCTGCAGATATTTTCCAATTTGTTTCAAGTAGATTTGCCAGAAAATCAGAGTGGGTTGAAGGGAGGGTGACTTTTTTCCCACATATTTGCCTGGAGGAGACAGAATGAAATAATTTGACAAATATGTTAAAATGTCACCATGTTCATATGGGAAAAGCCATATGGCTGGTAAACATCACTTGCAAACATTTGGACAAGGCTGGTTTTTGATGGATGGTTGGCTAATGTATGATTTTCGTGACTTGGAACAAGATACAAAGTTACCGAAACAGCTAAATGGATGTTAATTCTCCTATTTGTATTACCAGGGAAGTGTTTATAAGGGTAAGGAGGAAACATTTTGGACAGTACCAATGCTTTGCAAGAGCTTAACCTTAAAACCAGTTAACTAGAGAAAATGATGGGATTGTATCCTTTGATGTATTCACTTTCAACAGAATAGAGAGCCTCAGTTTTTTCAAAAATGTGGCATCTAACAATGAGATGAAGCCTTTGCCAAACTTGGAATATTATCTTATTCTTGCTCCCTCATTTCTTGGAAGTGTTTGATATATCTCAAACCAACTATAGAATCTATGAAAATGAAATTGATGACTCAATGGAAGCTTGATAACACAGGTCTGCTCTTCATACCAAAAGACCCTACTTTCTTCCTTCAACCAAAACAGTAAAAACCTTAGCTGGTGACCAGAAAGAGAAAAAATACCTAGAGATGGGGGGACAGGTATAATAATTGTATTATTTAGTGTTGCATTGACTATCTAGAAAAAGCTTCAGAATATATTTAAAGTGATCCTTGGTTTAAATCTGTGCACCTCTCTTTACTTCCTCTAAAAAAAAAATCCTGGGAACTGCAGTTTAATAAAGATGTTGAAAACTTGGTTAGCAATTCTGAATTGTCCACAGTGAACTATACAATATCTGCCAGTAGTCTCTAGTGAAAAAAAAAAAGATAAAATCAGCTTAAGCAGCAAATTGCAGCTGAAGTCATATCCTTCTTTACAGTGGCTTCATCAGATAGATGGACATCCAAATGGGAGAATTTTTCAGTTTCTGGCTGTGCTGGTATCTTCCATTAAATCTTGGTTTGTTTAGCCATGGTTTATTAAATAAAAAATAATTTAACCCATAAATCATGATTTACAAATCCACTGGCCATACAGACACTCAAACACACAAACTACATTATGGCTTAGCACAAGGTATGAACCTCTTCCATTAGTTTCTATGATAAGGAAATGAGGTTGGGATGTCATGCAAATCATACATCTTTGCATGAATAATGTCATCACATACCAATGATATAAACCAGGGGTCTCCAACCTTGACAACTTTAAGACCTGTGGACTTCAACTCCCAGAATTCCTCAGCCAGCAAAGTTGGTTGAGGATTTCTGTGAGTTGAAGTCCACAAGTCTTAAAGTTGCCAAGATTGGAGACCCCTGATATAAACTATATCATTTGAAATATTGGTCCAATGACATTGTAGCACATGTGCAGTAACTTCTATCCAAAGGGCTATGCTTATGTAGACCCAGTGGTGGGATGCTGCCCATGTAACAACCGGTCCACTAATCGCGGGCTTTGTGCATGCACAGCTTTCAAAATTACTTACTTTCAATGTTACTTCTGGGAAGCAACACAACTGAGGTGCAGCAATCTGTTCTGCCATGCGAATCAGCTGAGCAGATATAGATTTGTACAGTGCAGGGCTAGGTGGGCAGCCCCACATGATCGTTGGAGCAAACCGGTTCAGAGCCAGATGATAATCAGAGCTAGAGTTTGCCCAAACCAGTCCAAACCAGCAGAATCCCACCCCTGTTTCCAAAAGAGGATTATGCCTTTCACTAGTGCTGTTTTCAAATCATTTTGAGAGACTGTGCAAATGATTCATGCTGACCCTGATGTCAAAGTTTGTCCATTACATGCCACTGCTGACTCAAAGCATGTATCACATAATGGAATGCATGATTGCAAGTAATTTTATTAGTAACCAAAATAATTGCCATGCATGGTCCAGTGCCTGAATAAATAACAAGTGTGTGCATTTCATATGGAAGGTGAAAGACCTTAGTTGCCAAGATGGACTTCTTCTCTGGGTATTTTAAGTACAATGGAATCTCAGTTCACACCAGTACATTGTGAATGGCAGCAAGATTGTAACACTGTTGCTTTGATGCTAACATGGCTTATTATCTTCTCTTCTGTCTCCTCTACCATCAAACCTTCTTTTCCTGCTCAATATGCTTTGTGAGATCTGGAAAAAAACCCATTACTATTTTTTTTTTCCAATAGGCAATCTTACCACATACCACTATTTGGAAAGTTAGGCAAGTTTAGCAAAGGACATCTATGAACACCAATTAGCAGAAGACACAATCAACATTTCTTAATTTCACCACACATGGACAATTTCAATTGTGACCAAGCTAAATCCAAAAACACTACAGAATTCCTGGTGGTTTGGCATTCAGACAGTCACCCATCAATAGACACATAGAAATAAATCATATTTATATGACATTCAAAAAAGATTTTAAAAAGCTAAGAAGGAAACAAAAAAGACCAGAGCACATCCCCTCCAGCAGCCAACACCCAGATAAGCAGGGATTAATGCCATACAAACTATCAAGCAGAAAACAACACCTTAATCAAAGAACTACCAATGAGAAAACCACACTTCCACCAACACTAGCAAGGCAACCTATTATATGTAAAGAGGGAGTAAACCTCACACCAACTAGTAGTGATGATGTTATCTAGTTGAGTAGTGAAGCAAACAACCAAGCACAACACCAAAGACTCCAGAATATACTTCCAATCATCCTAATTGTGAATAAGACTGATGTCTGTTTTCTCTTATATGAAGATGTGGGTTGAATAACATTTCTAAGTATCACCAACACTAAATTTTCATTTTTCCCCCCACTTTTGAAGGTGGTTGTACATGCTATGATTTCTAGAGATGTAAATTATGAAATGTGGTTTTATAATCTTGCTGCTAAAAATCAATGTATCTATCATTAAACAAGGATAGCTTCCCACAAAATGCAGCAGGAGGTACCTGTAGGCTGATCCCTGTTATAGGAAAAGCCCTAATAAATGAATGAATGAATGAATGAATGAACTCATTATTGGCCAAATGTGATTAGACACACAAGGAATTTGACAAAACTTATGAATAGCCTTGAAAAAACACAGGTTTGTGGTGGTGGTGGGAATCAGAATCCCAAAGACATGCTAATGAATACTTCTCTAGCATTGGTCTAAATCAGGGTTGTCCAATGCAATCTATTAAACCCAAGAACCCATAGGTATCCTAGAGGATATTATTAATATTAAAAGACTGCTTGCATGGTCAGCCAATGTTTAGACAGGATATGGCAAATTATTGAGTCCTTCCCAAGGATTTGGGATAGGCAGATGTTGTTTTATTAAAAGTATCATTGCATGATATAAGCTGTCCTGAGTAAAGCTGCCTTTTGCAACTGACTGATGGAGATTTTGTCAGTGCTGATGGTGGTCAAAGTAGTGTTCCAGATGTTCTAGAATTGCACTGAAGGGGCCTATTACTATTGTAATAGTATAGTACAGAATTATTATACTATTACTACCTTTGTTTTCTTATGCCACAATTGCTCTACTGCTATTTGCAGGTCTTTGCATTTTGTGATTTTCTCTCCAGTTCTTTCTCTTCTATTTTGCTGACTCCAAATACTGCCATATCCATTCTCTAGACTTTGTTTGTTTTTCTTACTGACATTTGTTAAGTCTGGGGTGTTATGTGACAAGTGCCTATCTGTTGAAATTCTAAAGTTGCACAGCTATTTAGCTTCTTTGTTTTCTAATCCTTTCTGTATTTTATGGTCCCACCAATTCTTGCTTGCAGCAAATGGTATTTCAAGCAAGTATTCCAATGCATTATTATTGCTATTTTGTCATGCCCTTGTTTGTAGTCAGTCCATGTGATCTTCTTATAGCAGCTAACAGGTGGTCTACTTTTTCTTCAGATTATTTGCAGAGGTGGTACTTGCTCTCTGTTGTTGTCTTCTCAATTCTGGCTTTGGATGCATTTGTTCTTAAGGCCCTGTCACACTGCCCAACGGATGCAATCCGTTGTTTATCTGCTCTCAAAAGGGGCAAAAATTTGCCAATAAACCAGAGCGGATAACACGGAAAGGAACGGAATATACGCGGGGAGGACGCAAGAGCGGAATGGAAAGCGAATGCGGAACGGAAGCCTAGCGGATGGAAGCGGATGAAGAGCGGATGGCACAACGAAGGCTCCGGGGGGCCGCAGAACGTAATGAAAGGAATGAAAGTGGATGCACAGCGGATGCAACAGCGGATGAAACGTATGCACAGCAGAGGCTAGCGATGCTGAACGTAATTCGCATCGAGAAGGATGCATTGTGTATAGCCCGCAGATATAAAGGATAGCACGCTCGGAAGCAGGCACCAATGGCAGAAAACCATGCTTGCCAGATGGATTGACTGCCGATTACCTGCCCTGCTGACATGCCATGCCTGCAGCTTGCTGCCAGCTCTTGCTGCCAGTCCTTCTGCCAAGCCTCCCGCCAGCCTCCTGCCAGCATTGCTGCTGCCTATCCTGCCAGCCTTTATGCCAGCCCTCCCTGCCAGCCTATGCTGTCTGCCCTGCCTGCCAGCTCTTGCTGCCCAGCCTGCCTTCCAGCCTCCCTGCGAGCCAGTCTGGCTGCCAGCGGTCTGCCTTGTGCCTCCTTGTGCCATCCCTGCCTGCAGCCTTCCTGCTATGCCTTGCTGCTGCCAGCTTGGTTCTCCTCTGCCTCAGCCTTTGTGTTGCCACCTGTCTACCAGCCCTTCCTGCCAGCCTTGCTGTACTGCCTGCCTGCCAGCCTTGGTGCCAGCTTACCGCCAGCCTTATGCCAGTCTTGGTGCTGCCTTCTGCCAGTCTGGTTCCTCCACCTCACTCTGCCACCAGCAACCCCAAACCATGGAGGAAAGAACAGACAAGCCTCATCCATCTGCTGCCAACCTGGCAAGAGGGACAGCCTACCATCCGCGCCGTGCCCTCACTATGCTTCTGCGTGCTTCTTAGGCGGCCTCGCTCTTCTGGGGCTGAGCTTACTGTGCTTCTGCTTTCTGAGAGCTGATTATGTGCTTTCTGGAGGCTTCTGCTCTGGTCTAACTTCTGCGATGCTGAACCCCAATGGCGCTTCTCAGACAACGCACGTCGCACACCACCCCCTACCCACACCGGGACCCTTCACCCCTGAAATGAGCGAACCAGAGAAGTGCCTAGATTGGCTGCTGGTAATCCTGTACTTATTTGTAACTGACTTGGGTCATTTCTCTTTTATAGCTTGTTGTTAATAAAGTCTATCTTTATTCAAACACCCTTGCCTCTGACTTTCCTTTTTTTTAATTAGTCTTGGTGGAAACTTTTAGAAATGGGTTTTAAGCTTTGCATGTTTGTAGATGGGTAAGATCATGCAGTGGGTGGGCAGGGATACCTTTGGAATGGAATCAGTGTGGGATAGATAAACCTTCCAGTGGCAAGCATAGTGGACTTGTATGGATCCACCCTCCAGGTGCCACACCTATGGCCCTTTATTATCGATAACAATTTAATCATTATCACAATGTCAACCATAAACACAACTCTTTATTAAATCCCCGATGTTTCATTGAGGCCCACCCAACATACATGGCCCAATCTCATCCGTGTGATGAGACATGCTGAAGAGAGATCCATTAATCATCTATCATCCTGTCCTGCAACTCACGCTCCAGCTTGGGGAGTTGACCTTGGGTTTCAGGAGGTTCGCTGCTCTCCTTCAGTAAACTCTGTTGGGCCTGCACACTGCGTTAGTTCTATCAGTTTTTGCCCTTGCCTCCATTCGCCCAGGTCCATGTCCCATTTCTTGGTTGGAGGTCTCACGAGCCTTTTCCTGCAACACTGGGTAGCAGTGCGATGAGATTGTGCAGGCATGCAGCAAGCTTCCACGATCCTTCCTCACGTCTGTGGGTGATGTTCCATTGTGGTGAAAGGTACCTGTAACCTGTTTGGCCCAGGATGCCAAAGGCGTTCTCTCACCACCCGCCTTGCTGACAGCGTAGTTGAAAACTCTTCTCACGGTGACGGCACTGGGATTTTGTAGGGCTTCATGAGTAGGTTCTGAGGAGAATGGCGTCATCCCCACGATGATGCTAGGGCACATACCTGCTGTGTTGGCAGGGTTCTGATCTGGAAGCCATCAGAAGGTTTTGTTCCAAGCCCCTGTCCTGGGTGAACTGGTTGTGTATACCTGGGCACTGAATGCTACGTTCTGAGCATCAACTGTAATGAATGTAAGTCAGCATCGACCATGAGCGAAGAGGATGATCTGAAGAATGCCCTTTAGTTGTGATAAGTGACCCTGACTGGCTGAGCTTTGGCAGGCACGTGCTTTCCCATCTATGGAGTCCAACTGGTGGTGGGGGCGAAGTTCACCTCTGATACCACGCTCTGCAATTTTTATCTTCTTCGTGGGGGCACTAGTAGGAAGCTCATGCTTATTTCATTTGATAATTTGCTTGCACCATATCTCTACCAATGTGATGGTGTTGTGTGGCAACCTCCACAATACTGCAGTGCTCCTGACGGTGTCCTGAGGCAGTTGGCGCAGAAGTAGTCCACTCTTGACCCAGGTCAGTTGGGGTGGAATTTGTGCTCTGCTTTGGTCAAACCTGGGTGTCACCGCTGCACAACTTCGTCAACATCTGATGGCATCCTCATGAGTTTCTGGATGCGGCATGAGTTCTTCGTTCCTGAGCCTCACCATCAGCTTTGTTGTACAAGTCGTACAACTTTTGCTTCTTCTCCCGATCATGCATTCTACCACGACAACCTTCTGCTGCCTCCTTTTTCTTCCGATAGAACAGTTGAAGAGCCTGTAGATGGCTTGCATGTTCAGAACGATGTGGCGAAAAGAGTGTGTTGACGATCCATGGTGGAGTATGACTGGATGCTGTGAAGAGCAAGACCAGATGAAGGGCTGAAGTCTGTAACAGCAGGGCTGATGATGAAAGGAGATCCAGGTAGTGCTCCCACCTTTTATAGGCAATATAGGTTTTCCCCTATGTGCCTTTTGGTCCTCTAAGGCATCCTCTAAATCTTAATCCAGATAAGCCCCCTCGCGACGTTTTTCCGTTTTAAAATGCTTTCTTGGGGAGATTGCATCACTTTCATTCCATTCTGCATAC
>BHFT01041239.1:0-50021 GCA_004320025.1 Laticauda laticaudata
TTTCGAACAGATGGCAAGGTTTTTTGTCCGTTTTACATCCTCTTTGCATCCGTTGGTTTGGTGTGACATGGGCTTAAACTTAAACAAGCTTAGAGAGCAAACCATTGCCAAAATATTTTTTTTTGTTTGAAGCAAAGTTCTCAAAATGCTAAATTTGACTCAGCATATTTATACGGAATTTTATCACAAAAACTACTAATTTCAAATTATTTGTTGGTCACTAAATACAATTGCATTACTATCAAACATGCTAAATTATAATATAACATTTAACCAAAACTTCCTATTATATTATTTATTTAAAAAATTGAAGTTTTAAATCAGTTCTGCTTAAAAATTTAGCTTGTTTCAAAACTGTTATTGGAACCATTGTGCTTTGTATGTTACATTTTACATTAAAGCTAAGAATTTGCTTTGAGCAGTGTCCACTGCTAACTCGGGTAACTATCAGATATCTAATCTTCTAACACATCAGAAATGTGACAGTTTCATGAAGTTCCAGATACTGAATTTCTGTTCAAAGTTGTTTGCTTTCCAAAATATATTTGCATCAATTCTTTTTAAAGGTAATGAAGCACAATTTATATTTCATTAAAAGTTAAAATTAATAAAATACTGTAGAAGCAACATATGGATCGATAAAACTTTGCAACATGCATTTTAAAGTGCAAAGTATAGCACAGTTTTATGAAACTTGCAATCAACATGGTACCATGTTTGCTACTTTATGACAGAGAACACGTGCATATTATTCAGGTGGGCAAGGATGATATAATTTTTACATAGTTTATCCAAGTAAGCCAGTTACAGATCTCCTTTAAAAAAAATTAAATTTTACTAGCTGATGTGACAGAGCTACCAGGAGAATCATTTAGCTCATTGTGATTAACAGCCCGACATATAAATCCAGAAACATTTTCAATCCAGTTATTTTTTCTTTCACAATTTGCTTATTAACCATACCTTCTGTCCTGCAATGACAACTCGATCTCCCAGTTTTAGACCAAGGGATTCAAGCATGTCTTTTCCAGTGACATTATCATAATTTGGAAGCATTATATTGGAAAGGTCGCAAACCAGAGGTACTGCATCTAAAAGCATCTGTTTGATTTCTTTAGCGCTGGCTGCTGCATCAGCCATTTCCAATGGCATATCTACTGGATCAGGAACCACATCAGCAGGTGTCTGCCCTTTGTCATTCTGTGGAACAATAACCACCAAAACAAGGGAGTAAATACACACACAGTATTGATCTAAATCAAAACAGAGCTATTAATACATTAACACCTATTATATAACTAAATATGCCATTGTCATTATCAAACACAACTAATCCTAAACTTCCATTGCCAGGGTAAACAAATTTCAAATAATTTACAAAAAGATCTAAAAATAAACTGAAGTACAAATATAATTTACATATATTTTCCTGTGCATTTTTGATGTTTCCAATATAAAAATAACTACATTTTTAAACAATCATTGTAATTCAGATTCAGTCAGATAAAAAAAATATTTGACAAAATCAACATCTCACCCTAAAAGCAGGGTTAGCACGGTTTTCCAACAGACACTTTACAGCTCCAGTACATAAATTGAAGGCAGCAATATGCAAGGCAGTTCCAAAATCAAAATCACTGCAAGTGGCATCAACATCTACAATTAAGAACCAATATCCTTAATGACATACTATGAGCAAATACAATTTCTAAGTCAACATTAGATATAGCCAATAAAATGTCAAATTCAAGACAGAATGGTCAAACAGCCAGTCACCCACTAAACAAACCCAAAAATGTTTTTAAATTATTAAATGTATATGCAACTACTGTCTTCCAAATTGACTTTTTAGTAATAAGAGAAATAATATCAATTTGCTTGAATACAATTCATGTGTCAGATTAATAAATGGCAACTTTAAGGTTGTCTAAAAACATTGGGACCAGAGAAGCTGGGATATGAGAATTCAATATCAGCAATAATAATAAGTGAGAGCAAAAAAAATTCCTCTCAAGCAAGAAAGAAAAATGGCAAAGAAAGGTCAAATTGAAGGGGAAATTTTAGCAGAACCTTTGAAGGAAGGAAGTCCCATTAAATTTTATTTCCCTTCCCACTGCTATTTTTCTAAAAGCAGAGGAACAATTGATCCTTAAAAATGCCTGAGAACTGTTTAATGCCTGAAAACTATTTATTGGCCCCTTTCCCACATTATGTTTAATTAGGCCAGGGAATAAGTGTGACAAAGCTGAAAAACTAACACATCAGATAATAAATTGAATAAATCACAGGATCAATTCAATTCCCTACTCTATACAGGAATCCAAATTTCAGCATCCATCACAAAATGGAAATCTACCATTTTCAGCTGAAAATTTGGCTCTACCAAAACAACAGAAAATTTTCCTTTCAATTGGAAACTGCTTTCTTGGAATGAAAAATCTATTATCCATGCCATGTCTCCAGATATGGCAGTAAATAGGCCTTCGATTTCCTGAATACGATATATATGCTTTTACTTAACAAATGATACATTTCCTTGTCTGATAGTCAAACAAAATATCCATCCATTTAATTGTTATCCCAGTCAGCATATTCTCAACTAGCTGACAATCAGACTGTCATAGAAAACTTTGTCAAATGGTTTAAAGAATCATTATTTATTATAACTACTAGTATGGAAGTGACCACTTAAAAATATGTTAATTGACAATCATATTAATTTCTAATAATCATATTTTCCAATATTTTATTTTGATTGCTTTATTTATATTTTTCCTTTTTAATTATGTCAAAATAGTTCTTTTTACATTACTTGGATTTATACAGATTTATGGGGGATGGAAATATTGTATATCGACATTTAACATTTTTAAAACAATCCCTCTCCTAAAATATTAAAAATATATCCTACTAAATTATTTTGTTTTGTTTTGGTGTGGCTTGCTTTCTCAATTTTAGTGTTTGTTGTTTATTACTGTATACTTATATTTTAAAAGACTGGTCTACACAAGACTTAACATTGCCCTGGAAATACTTTTTACAAAGTGCATCAGTATGAGCAAAGCATTCCTCCTCAAAGTGTCAGATCAGTTGTGATCTCCAGGAAACTCGGCAGAAGTACTTTGAAATCTTTCTCCAGTTGTCTCTTTGTGCATATTTATGTTTCATGTTCATATTGGTCACGACACACAAAAGTGTTATCTATGCATGCATATGCTGATGGTTTAAATTCATCATTTTTTTAAAAGGCAGATACCAATTCTTTCCTGATTGTTTGAACAATTTAACTCTGGAAATTAAACATAAAGTATCAAAAGGAAGCTCTCAGTTGCACAAGTATCCTCTCTATTTAAAGACAGAATGAACAAGAATAAAAAGGAGCAAAACTAGCTTAATACCTCATGGGTAAAACTAAACATACATTTGAAACAACTGAAAGAAGGTAATATTTAGGGGGAATCTGCACAATGCAGCAATGAATTGTAATTATTAAATTTCTAATACGATAGATAGCTCCCTTCCATTGGTTGTGTTTTGGTAGAGCCTAGATTTAACTAATTTAATTAAACATAATGTGGGAAAAGGGCCAATAAATAGTTTTCCGGCATTAAGCAGTTCTCAGGCATTTTTAAGGATCAATTGTTCCTCTGCTTTTAGAAAAATAGCAGTGGGAAGCGAAAACAGGACTTCCTTCCTTCAAAGGTTCTGCTAAAATTTCCCCTTCAACGGAACAAGATGCAACAAACCTTTTAGCATCAGAGAAAACTGTTACTGGAAGCCCGCATGGCTGTTAACTTTATGTAACAACCATGTTGTTTCGAAGTGCTGACATTGGTTAAGAACTTGTCATCCTCTATGAACCAATGCTCCCTTCTAGGTAAACATGAAGGCTTTACAAAAAAACAAATTAATATTTTCAAACATCATGAACCTGGGCTCACAAGGAATATACTCTTTCATGTGACTACCATCATATAACTTATTCACACTCTCTGCCTCTTATAATATAGCTAATCTTATGCTGCCATCTCATATGTTTGAGAAGACAGAAAGAAGTTCTAATGATTTACTGGAGAAATGAAGAGCTTATTCCTTATCATCCACATCAATAAAAAAATGTGCTAAAAGAAACTGGTAATATAAATCTTTGCACTATTGAAAAGAAGAACCTGTGCTAGAAATTCTGAGAAATTTTGAATGAGAAAAATACATTTGGGAACAAAAGAAAGAGAAATCAAAAAGCAGAAAGGAGTAAACATTTCTATCTGTTCTAATTCAGGTTCAAGCTAAAACCCAAAGTAAAAAATTATGAATACATTAATTTTTTATAACATTGATGAAAAAAATTGACATGAAACCTCGTAAGATGATCAGAAAGCAGTTATTAATTCCTATTTCCCACAAACTCAATATCATTATGAAAATAAAAGGGGTGGGGAGGATAAGACATAACTATATCTGTATGATTGAGCTACTTAAAGAAAATGTTTTAAAGAAATAAATAAAATGAAAATATGTGATATCAGTATGTTCTACATCACCTGTCTATGACAACTCCATAGACATAAACATAAAAACAGCCACCATGAGGAAGGGGAGATCAGTTGTCATGTGTTATCAAGAAAACAAAGATGGATATAATTTTCAAAACAATAATATATTACACATAATAATTAAATCCATCTCAAATTCTCTCTGAAGAATCTACCTCAAAGGAAGGCCACATTTCATCTTTTTTAACTGAATGTTCAGAGCCATAATTTCTGAAATAAATACCATTTAACCCAGTTGCTTTGTTAATGATTGACCTCATAACCTACAATGCTATATATATAACAGAATTTTTTTTTGAATATATGGCAATTCAAAGTTTCCACTAAAATAGTGGTAATTGATTTGGAATTTTAGGAACAAACAGAACAAACAGAAATTCAAAACTTCAATATGGAAAATGTGTATGCAATTTATAGGTAGTGATACACACACACACACACACACAAACTTTTCTAATATTTCTTTCCATACTTATTGCAAGATATACTGTATATCTTAGAGCTAAATTATTTCACTTTCAAGAGATCACTATAGATATTTAGTAATAGTATGTTCAGGTAGACACAACGATGGTAAATATCAGTGATCAGTTATGTGGCTGTATATCTAAACACTGTAGGTGCAAAACATTTCCTTTTCCCTTTCTACACCCTTCAATTGCCGGTAATAGTATAGACACGTGATAACAAACCTATGGCACATGTGCCCAAAGTGCCACGCGAAGCCATGTCACCTGGCACACATGGCCTTGCCTGTTCGTCTTCTGGGCTTCTGGCGAGCATGCGTGTGCAACGATCAGCTGTCCTTCGCCCATGTGCCAGTACTGATAACCAGTGTGCACATGCATGACAGCCAGCTGATTGTTGGGTGCGCATGTGCACCAGAACCCAGAAGTTCGGCTTTTCTGGAGCATGGTTCTGATAAGCGCGTGTACACACGACATTTCCGCATGACCTTTTTAGCACTCGGTGCTGAAAAGGTTCGCCATCACTGGTATAGACGGAAACCAGGAAGGAAGGAAGGAAGGAAGGCAGACAAACACAGAGATAGAGATAATAAATACTGCAGCTAAAATGAGTAATTCATTGATGTGTGATTATTTGGAGATTTTAGCAACATTGTTATCACATTACAGTATGCATCTTTGTCCAAGTTTTTAAATTGTCCTCATATTCAGGGCAACATCAATTTGGGAACAGTCTTACTGGCAAGGGAAAGGAACATTTTATTTATTGGTATTACATCTGACAAGATTTACCTTTTGGTTTTGCATTTTTCAAAAGGATACTAATGAGTTCTGGAACATCAAAATAGGAAGCATAATGCAGAGCATTCATATTAGTCCAACGACTCCTCAAATTGATATCTGCACCCAACTCAATAAGTTGAGAGGCAAATTTTTCTGCTGTTTTCACATCCCCTGCAAAGCAAATAGTTTGAAAACATAGCTTATATGTACATTAGTGGGTTCTTGGTAGATTTTCACAACATACTAGATAACAGAAGACTATGTCCAAAATTGGCAAGTTTCCATATAGCCAGTCCTTACAAGATGTTTCCTTACCAGAGTTTGAAGATTAGTCAGACTATAACTACATCAACAATGAAGAAAAAACTCAGTAAAGTTTCCTAGTACTTTATGTATAGCCATTTTCTCTGGATGTCCAGGGCAATAGCTTTCTTGATTCTCAATATCTATAGCCAATGACTGGAATTAATGACAACTGCTATCTCAACACATCTGGAGAGATTCAAATTGGGGAAACTTGTTCTAGAGAGATATATATGCAGCAAAAAAGATGCTTAAGTTTTGTCTTATTTTCTGTAGAAAAATATATTTTATGGTATGCCATGCAATTTTCTGTCTCGATTTTAATTAAATTGTCTTGTTTCTGTTTTAGGACAGCACAAATACTGCAGGATCGACTGCATCTCATACAACAGGAACAGATGTTCAAGTAACAACAGCTCCTTCCTTGCACAGATGCTGGAATAACAGTTGTGGTGGTGGTGGTGGTGATAACTTAAGCCCCTGTCACACTGCACCAACGGATGGAAAGAGGATGTAAAACAGAGAAAAACACTTGTCATCCATTGATTAATGGCGATGGCATCCGTTCCTGCTCACTGCCTCGCGTTTTTCATACTTCTCTATCCGTGCCAGCATCTGTTATTAGCAGTTTCCCTCTGCTCAGTAAAAGTTTGAACTGCTCAAACTTTTGAGCGGGAAAAATGTTATCACTGCGTCCCATTCTGTATCGCTAGGGGCAGTTGCTCCGCTAGCATTCCCGTTCTGCATCCGTTGAACCGATGTGGTGTCCGCTAATAATCCGCTTAGGCATGCCGTGCGCATCGCACAACTATCCGCCAAGCGAAAAAACGGACGCAGGGAAGAACGGAACGGACCACGGAAGATGCAGAATGGATGCCTAGCGGGATGCAGAAATGGAAACAAAAGCATTTAAAACTGGAAAAACGTTCGCAGAGGGGACCTAATCTCGGATCTTAAGGATATCTAGAGGATGCCTTAGAGAATGCAAAGGAACACCTAGGGGAAAACCTGATAATGCCCATGAAAAGGGAGTCAAGCTCACCTGCAAAGCTCACTTTCAGACCAGCAAGCCCACTGTTGCAGACCCTGCTGCAGCCTTCATCTGATCTTCCTCTTCTTACAGCGATCCGGCAGTCGAGTGGTCCATGCACTCGTTGGATTGTAACAAAGTCCTTTTTGGCAGCCTATTCATCCTTGATCGCAACTAGTGCCGTAAGCCACCGTGCCTGTGCACAATAGCGGAGGATGTCGGGGTACACCATTATTTGCAAGCTACAATAAGTGTGACGTCTATGCTAGTCGGACTGGCTTGACGGGCTAGATGTCCGGAATGAGCATCCCTTCGCCCATGGTCGATACTGACTACAAGTTCATGTACATTCAATGCTTCAGGCAACGCTTCATCTTCAGACTGCCCAGGTATACAACGCCAGTCACCTCAAGGAGGGGGTTGGAACGCAACCTCATCGTGAGCTTTCCGCATTTCCAGAACCCCTGCCCAACGACACGCCAGATATGCCCTACTTCATCGTGGGGATGACGCCTTCTCCCTCAGAACCTACCCTCATGAAGCCATAACACCTCAGAATGCCTCACCTGTGAAGAGAGATCTTAAAGCTACAGGGCTGTCCAGGGAAAGGCAGGTGGTGGAGGAACCGCTTTGGCATCCTGCCAACAGGTTCCAGGTAGCTTCTCACCACCATGCAAGCATCGCCCAGAGACCGTGAGGAACATATCGGTGGAAGCTTGCTGCATCCTGCACAATCTCATGCGCACCCGCTACCCAGTCTTGCAGAAACAGGCTCGCTGGACCTCCAACAAGGCAATGGGGACATGGAGCTGGGGAATGGAGGCAAAGGGCAAAACTGAAGATCACTGAGGATGTGCAAGGGCCCTCAACAGAGCTTCACGTGAAGGGAAGAAGCAGCGCAACCTCCTGAGGACACTGGTAACAACTCCCCAAAGCGGAGCAGTGGAGTGGGCAAAGGACAGATGATAGATGATTAATGGATGCTTCTTGAACCTGTGGCATAACACTGGATGAGGTTGTGCCATGTATGGTTGAGTGGCCCCTACAATGAAGAGGGCATTAATAAAGAGTTGTGTTTATGTTTGACATGTGTGGATGATTTGATTACATTATTATTGATAATAAAGGGCCATAGGTGTGGCACCTGGGAGGGTGGACCATCCAGTCCCAAGCTCAATGCTTGCCCTGGAGGTTTATCTCTATCCACAGCTATTAACCCCATCCAAAGGTAATTCCTGCCAGTCCCACTGCCTATCCTACCCATCCCACAGCTAATTTACCCATTCCACAGGTATCCCTGCCATTCCACCTGCTATCTTAACCCATCCCTCAAGCCTGCAAAGCTTAAACCATTTTCTTAAAAGTTTCCACCAAGACTTTATTAAAAAAAAGAAATGAAGCAAGTGTGTGAATCAAAGAGAGACTTTATAACAAGAAGCTAAAAAAAATGAGTCCCTGGCACTCCTCTTGGTCTTCAGTCTCAGGGGTGAAGCGGTCCACGTGCTGTTAAGGTGGCTGGTGCTGCGAGTGCCTTGTCTAGATCCCCCGCATCATCAGCTCCTCCAGAAGCGAAGCAGCAGAATGCTCCAAGCCCCAGAAGAGCGAGCCCATGATACCAGAAGCCCCAGCAGAACAACGAGTGAGGGCCAGGGGTGGATGGTAGGCCCTGTCCCTCTTGCCCAGGCTGGCAGCCCAGATGGCTAGAAGCTTTCCTGTTCTTCCCATGGTTTGTGGGGTTGCTGTGGCAATGCCAGAGCAAGGCTGGCAGGCACAGAACCAAGGCTGGCAGGCAGGCAGGACCAAGGCTGGCAGGCAGCAGAAAGAGCTGGCAGCACTGCTGCACCAAGGCTTGCAGGCAGGCAGACAGCAAGCGCTGACAGGAGGCTGGCAGCAAGGCTGGCAGGCAGGCAGACAGCAAGGCTGCAGGGAGCTGGCAGCAAGGCTTGCAGGCAAGGGCTTGCAGCAAGCATGCCAGGCAGGGCAATGCAGGCAGGGCAGGCAAGGCTGTCATCCGTCCGCAGCAGGTCTTTCCTCTGAATGGTGACTGCTCCAAGCTGCTTCCCTTGTATCCGCAGGGTTTACGCAATGCATCTCCCCGCATGCCGCAATTAACGCTAGGATCCGTTAGGCTTCCGCTGTGCATCCGCAGGCTTCCACTGTGCCATCCACTTCATCGCTGTGCATCCGCTCTGCATCCGCTGTATCTTTCCACGTCCGCTTTGCTGAGGCCCCCCGGAAGCCCTGCGGAATGCATCCACTCCCATCCGCTTCCATCCGCAGGCTTCCGTTCCGCATCCGCTTTCTATCTGCTCTGCGTCCTCCCCCCGTCCGTTCCTTTCCATGTTATCCGCTCTGCTTATGCAAATTTTTGCCCCTTTTGAGAGCGGATAACAATGGATGGAGGAACATTTTTCTCGTCCGCTGTGTCCTTTTTACAAACGTTTTGCATCCGTTGGGCAGTGTGACAGGGCCTTTAAACATCACGTTACTATTCTAGGTCAAGATAGAGAGCTAATGGATAATTAACCAATAGTTGAGAGAGTCCCATAATCAATCCAGCAATACTAAAAGACATCTGACCAAAATATTAGTGAAATTATACCTATGCTATGACTTCAGTGGAATACTACTATTGATTTCTACATAGCAATTAGGACTAAAACTATTTAATTCAACTGTTAAATTATTTAATTCAACTGTTATATTATGTTACATTTTTATCTGTACCACGTACTAACATGTAATTCTATTATTTCCAAGGATTTTCAAATGATAAAATATAAAGTTTCTGTCAGTTTCCACCCCATTAATTTTCAATTGCTGCTGTATAGGAGGTTACATGGCTACAGAACAATGGGAAAATAGAAAAGGTAATATGATTATTTCAGTTTAGCAACAATTCCATTTAGAAAGTTTGGAGAGAAAGGGCAGCATGCAAAATCTGTGATTACATATAGTAAATATAGCCACTTCATGAATTTAAAATGCTATTTGATGTCTCAGAACCTAATTTATCATCTATACAAAGCCTTATAGGAAGTGATGTTGTAATGTTACCAAGGCGCATCACTTTGGCCAGTGGGAGGGAGGGTCAGAAATTCAGTAAAGTGATTGTTGGGGTGCTCAGGAAGATATGTGGCTTTTGAACAGAATTTGCTGAAGGTGGGGAAAACTGCTGCAAAAGATCCAAACTATTCAAACTGGTAGAATTTTGGACGCAGAGGGAGGTGGAATTTCTAATATATTAGAATATTACAGGTAGATGATTTGAAGAGGAATGACACTTCATTCCTCTCTATCTTGGCATAAGCAATATACCTGGATAAAGTTTGGAAAAACAATTACTATTCTTGCTGGAAAAAGTAACCACAGAAAATTTCCAATTCATTTTCTTACCAATTCCATGAGCTCCTGACTTGCAAGTATAGTGCAAAAGAGTCATGTCAGTCAAGCCATCTCTGTCATTCACGTTACAGCCTCTCTTAATGATCTGTTTTTTGAAAAAAATATATCATTTATGGTTCTGATGCAGCAACTCCTATTTCCTGGAAGGTAAAATATATATCACTCTCATAGTGACACCTAGTAACAAATTATTTTTACTGCCAAAGGGATTAGCTGATACATTTCGCAGCAATGATGACATAAATATCTAGGTTCATGTGATTACCAATTTGCATTTCATCAGTTTACTTAGTACTATAGAGTTACTTACATAAAAAAAAACTTGCCAAAACCATCTAAACCCCAAAAGATATATAGTTCTTAATGCATTTTTAATGAAGGATTCTGCTCTTAGCAGATCACGAAAAGTTCTAATTAATAAGGATGCAGATGTAAAGACATATTTGGTAACATTGACCTGTAAACAAAAATTAAACAAATATTTCATATATTAAATGAGGGCATAATATAAAAATTTATAGATAAATCCAGGAAATCAATAAATATCTCACCTCATTTCCTATCATATCAATGTTTTGCTGAACTTGGGGAACCCACTGTCTTAAGATAGCAAATAATTCAGACACAGATGTTTTGGGATTGAAAAGAATTTCCTGGCATGCTGCATCATTTGGATCAAAAAAAGAGAACTCTACAGGAATGAAAGAATGAAAAAAAGAATTAGTTGATAAAAATATTCAGAAATATTTTAAAAACACTTTTAGTCAATACAACTTAACAAACCTTCACCACCTAGTGCCCTGAAGATGCTAACTAAACATACAGTGTTCAAATGTAAAACATCTGGACAATCCACAATTGGAAAACATTTTACTATGTAATCAATAAGGGATTCTCTAATTTGATGATATTGAATATTCCACATAGGATATTTTTTTACAATTTTTATGATGTCTTATTATTTATTTAAATGTCGCAGTCTCAAGGTACTCCTCTTTCATATTTTGCTATAGAAAATCTTCCTTCTTAACCCAGAAAATCCATTAAGGAAAAACATGTTTTACTTGACAAGATAGAGATGGCACTTAAAGTAGATATACAATTGACAAGCTATGAGAATAACATGAAAAAGAAAAGAAATGGGTTGATATTTAAAAATCAAAAAGGAAATAAAATAATAAACCATGATTTGGATAATTCTTTTATACTGGATTTACAAAAAAGCTTGTTAAAACTTCGAACAATCTCATCAGAAGGGAAAAATAAAAAATAAAAAGAAAGCAAATTCTATGGCTTTTCAATGGATTAAAGGTTAAGATTGTCAAAATTAAAAGCAAGGAATATAAACTTGGTTCATTTAATCAAGGTTAAAATAAAAGAATTTATTATTTCTGGTAATGCTGCAGGTCCCATCCCTGCAAGAGATTTACCTGTTGGGACCCAGAAGAAGGGCCTTCCCCGTGGTGGCTCCCTCTCTGGAACATCATTCCCCTAGAGAATAGAATGCCCCCCACTCTAATACTCTTCCAGAAAGCGCTGATGACTTGGTTCTGCCAGTGGGCCTGGCGATCCCAGAGCAGAATGGAGCCCATTAAATGGCTTGTGTGATCTGCTGTTGCCACGGTGGGGCATGGGGGTGATTTTATTATATTTTACTATATTAATTTGATTCTTTTTATTAGTTTTATTGTTTAAAATGTGCTTTTATATTCTGTAAACTGCCTTGAGTCGCCATGGATGAATAGGCAGCAATTAGTGAGCCGTGGTGGCTCAGTGCAGTACTGCAGGCTACTTCTGCTGACTGTTTGCCAGCAGTTCAAGTCCCACCAGCTCAAGGTTGACTCAGCCTTCCATCCTTCCAAGGTTGGTAAAATGAGGACCCAGATTGTTGGAGGCAATATTCTAACTCTGTAAATTGCTTAGTGAGGACTGTAAAAGCACTGTAAAGTGGTATATAAGTCTAAGTGCTATTGCTAATATAAATTCAATAAATAAATATTTAATGAACATTCTACTGACATTAGGGCTATAATATTTTATGGACTTCTCTATAGATAAGACATCGGATATTGGATCAAGAGATCATTGGTTGTAAATTAGGAGGAAGTGAAGAGTTACAAAAACAGATTATATTTATATATTTATTATGATGAAGATTGGAAATCATTTCTTTATATATGGCTTTTTTCTTTCATTGCTATATTTTTATTTTTTATTTTTATTTTCCATGTTTTTTCTTCTCCTTTGCACCATTTATTTTCTATTTTACTTTTAGTTTGCATTAGATTCTTCCATTGCAATTAAAATTCTTAATACAAATTATATATACACAAAAACCATTTAGGATATACCATTTAGTTTTATAGATATTCAAAAATATCATTAGAGTTTTATTGAGATTCAAAAAAAACCCTAAAGAATCATCAGTGTTTGCAGAGAATGGAATGGAATTCTTTAGGTAGCGACTTACACTTCAGATTGCAAAAAAAAAAGTTATTGTGTAATAGGAAAACACTTTTGATTAAATTACTATTGTGAAAAGTTTCCCCCTAAAGAGGATGAATGTGAGGGAGGAGGGAGGAGTGTTTTAAACCAAAGAACAATAACTATACAATATCTGAAGTAGGATGAATGACTCTGTTCAAACAATGTAGAAAGAAAAATAGGAAAAGAAATTTTAGAAGAGCATTTTACATTTCTTCACTCTTGGATTCAACAGCAAGCATTTCTTTTTTCATTTTTAAATATGTATCTATTAATGGGAAGCATCAACGGATCTGGCTGTCTTGGCACTCTATATATTAAACCCATAAATATTGAAATAAAGATTGCAATAACAGAGTCAAAGTCACATTTCTGCAGATTGAGTGCTATATCAATTTTAAAATAAATAAAATGTCCCTGAAATGACCAATTAGCTAAACCAGTACTGAATGGCTTTAAACATCTGAATCTCTAATACTTTTAAAATAGACTATTAATACTGGAATCATTTAGAGCATTGATAAAAAATATTAGATCATGTTTAGTCCTCTCTGACAACAAAATAATTCTGTGTTGTTTTGGAAATCAAAGAACCTCATATAAAAGAGACAAGCTCATCAGTTAGATAAGAAGGGTAACTTTTTTTTTTTTTTAAATACAACATGAAGCTATTTCAGAATTAGTTGTGGACTGCATTTGAACTTAAAAAAAACCAAACTGGGTTCTGAAAAATACTTTATCAGAACTGTAACAATTGTTTCCCAGAACAAAGAGGTATGTCATTTTAAATCTATCTTTTAACAGGACAGATAAAAGCATTCTCTGAAATTTACTCTACACTTATTTGGTACCCTGTTACAGATAACAAATTATTAGTTCTTACCACTTTACCTTCTGCTATTGTTCAGAGACTAATTATATGGCTAATTATATAAAATAAACCTGAATTTGTAATGTCAATTTTTGTAAAATATTTTATAATAAAAATTGACTGATCCCACTGGATGGAAATTTAAGCACATGGAGCTTACAAGCATGCATACAAGATGTATAAGATTTTTTTAAGTGGGAGTAGGTAACTGTCATTAATTAAAGAACAATTACTTTGATAAAGATTGTGGCTGAGATATGTGTGCAATTTCTTTTAATAAAATTAGAGATATTGGCATAATATATTTTCAGAACAAGCAAAACCTGTAGTAGGTGTTCATGAACTCTATTGTTGATAAAACTTATATTTTAAATCATTTATTTAATAAACATACAGAAATCACGATGGACAAATGATTTGCTTTCTTTGGGGATGTTGGCATTCAATACAATTTATACTTAATTTTATCACAGAATTTTTTCCATCACCTTCTATATCTTGTCTATGCCTTATATTTTAAGGGACGCCTAATCTTCATGTTATCCTCTCTAAACAGAGACGGGAAATAAGATTGTGATTTGGCACCTTCCCTTTTTAATTAGTCAATGAACTAATTATCTGTTTCACTTCTACTCTGTGCAGATAATAACAATTTTACTTTACATTTATTTTATTTCATATATCCAAAGTCTTAAAAACCACATGAACCACTTACCAGGATAACCATTTGACAATTTATTATAAGCTTAAGCATCTAAGTTTAATAGCCAAAATTGAGAGAAATCTTCTTATTCTAGAGACTACTGTTAATAGAAAAGAGTTGTCTAACCTCAAGCTGTTAGACATAGAGACCAAAACATGCAGCTTAGAAATTTTCAAATTCTAAATTTTATTTTAAAAATGTAGCTTCTCTAAGTCATATGTCTCCCAATGTGAACAAGTGTAGACAAAACAAGACTTCATACAGACAATCAGATAAGCATTCTTACAGAAATTTATCCTCCTGGAGTAAAATCAAGATAGCTTTCTGTTTACCGAAGTTGAAACAGAAACCATGAGCTACAGCATACCTTGTTGCATTACAAAAAATGTATATACAAGGGTAAATGTTGTTGCCATTTGCTTCAGTGCCAAGGAATATTCAAAAGCTTTTTATCCATTTTATTGTTGTAATTCTAACCTGTCAGAAGGTCATCTGCATTGTCTATTTGATCTTTTGAGTAAGTTAATAATCAGAAGCAAGTGCTTCCAACATAGTCTGAAGCTGTGCGTAAATTGGTTTTCACTAAAACTATATTTTAGTCACTCTTTTTGTTAAGATTATTGAAGCGGCTACAATTCATTTTGTTCTTTCTTAATTTCTCAATTTCATTTTTAAATTTTGTTCAGCTTAACAAATATGATGTTATTTATTAATATTTTATTGAGCTTTGTATTAAATTACACATTTTATTTATTGAGCTGCCTTCTTTAATTGCAATATGATTTAATTAATTAGAATATATGCAAATTTGAGATAATTTGTTTTTGTGCAAGTTTATTTTGTGAGAGATTATTTATTCACCTGCTTGCCTCTAGTCTTGCACCAAGGAAAGATGCCCAAAGAGGAAAGAAGTTCTAATATATCAGTTTTTCACATGACTAGCAGATAAAATATTGTACAACAGCTTCCATGACACTTGCACAAATTTTTTTCTCATAGCACTCAAAATTGCTCTTGATGCCCTGGTAGGAAAATAATTTTATATATTTCATACTAAACTACTTTTTTCTGTTGGAAACCAAATGATTTTCCAAGATGTGTGTTGTGCACTGTTTATATAATAAAGCTATTCTGAGAAAGATAATTCACTACATCTAGCATACAGCACATTTTTAAAAAGAATTATAATATTTTGCCAGATAATGTTGATTAGTTTTAAGCTTCAAGCATCCCTTTGGAATCAATCTCTACTCATTCAATATTTTGAAAACAGCTCTGCACAGTTACCTCCTTCTATAAATAGTCTTACCATATTCTGAAGGCATTGGTGCAGCAGAGACTGAATGTGTAACTGAATCTTCAGAGCCCAAGATAAAATACTGCTGTCTTCTACTTAATGAAACTTCATCTTCAGAAGGGTCAGGAAATTCCTCTATGGTCATCTTTTAGAAAGACACCTTTGGCTAAAAAGGATTTTTTTCAAAAATATCTCATCAATTGACAAATGACTGGAAATATTATCTGCTCATGCAATTTGTATTTCTATTACTTACTAAAATATATTAAATATATGTCCAAATATTTTGAACATCATGTGAATTCATAGGTTATTGCATCATCATTTCATCACTCCTAAATATTAGAATTTTATCACAAGGCTTGAGATGAAACTAGAAGGCAAAATGAAATCTTACTTAGCAAGGTATAATTAATTGACAGTATGGTATAGGGTTAGCAGATCTCCTTATCTAAATTGAAATATTGCATATGGTCTTAAATCTAAAAATTATTTTCCTGAAATTTTCTAGATAAAATTTGGTCCTCACATTGCTTGAAAATATGGCCAAGAACATACTTGCTACAGATATAAAGTTATGACACATGTAATTCAATATCCATTCTTTGAAAATCTTAATTTGTTGTTCACATATTCTATTTCTTTTAACAGTTCTGATCAAATCTTTTAAGACACAGTTGTTCTAATTAATCTGAAATTTCGGAACTATTTCTAGAAAATTGAAGAGCAAAATATAGGAAAGGTTGCTCAAAGGATATTACTTTTTCTGTCTCACTGTTATGGTTACTGTTAGGCTCGCTAACCGTAACAGCATTGCATCTTTAATTTTTAATTAAATAATATTTACTTTTCAGCAAAAATAACTTTAAGGTCACTACTACGTAAGGTAGGTAATAAAATACTTTCCCCAAATGTGAAGTTTTAGAAATAAAAACCTATTCATTGTTTTTAACGCAATGAAGCATTTAAAAAAAACAAAAGGTTTGTCATTGAATAGCATTTTGTGTTATTTATATTAGTATATAATCTAGTATAATAATCTATAATACAAATTAAAGAAGACTAATCTGTAATCTAGTATTATACATTCATATATAAGGATGGTTTTCAATAGAATGAAGGATTACAGGATGACTATTATCCATACGTAAATATAGAGCTATTGCTGATCACTTGAATTCTTTGTAAACATTTATCAACTATTCTATGGGAAATTATTGTATGAGCCAATGTATAGCACTCAAGATTAAAAAAGCTATAAATATGATTAAAGTCAGACTTGCATAGATTTCACCAAATCAAAATTGAAGAGTGTTTCTCAATCATAGGATAAGAAAAATAATTGTACTATTAAATACATGAGAGTCAATTTTGTGTAATGGTTAAGACATCAGGCTAGAAGCCAGGAGACTTCTAATCCAGCCTTAGGCACGAAGCCACAGGATTTATTTATCTTAAGGTAATAATACCTAGGAGACTACAGGGTTAATACAGAGTAGTTGTTTGCCTGCCTAAGACTGCTAGTCCATTCGGTTCATGCTCACACGCTATCTAAAAGTATACCACAGGGGTGAGCTAGAATGCATTCAGAATGGCTAATGGCATTCAGCAACAGCAGCAGCCAGGGCTTTTTCCCCTCTATGGATGTCGCCTCGCATTCAGACATTGTGCTCGGGCAGATCCAGCATCGATTGTGTTTGTGCTTCCACATAAAGTTATGTTATTTGTCCCACTAAAGTGGAACCTATTTATCTATTTGCACGGAGCATGCTCTCAAATTGCTAGCTTGGCAGAAGCCATGGCAAGTGCAGGAGCTCACCCCGTTCTAGGACTCGAAGTGCCAGAGCACAGACTTTCTCCAGACTCTTTAAGCCACTGAGCCACCATGCTTCCAGCCACTCAGAATCCATGTTTTTTTTCAAATGAAAAGTTTTCTTAACAGCAAACTATTATATAATCTTATCATTTGCATGGACTTAAATAAAACCCTTCACTTGTTTGTTTCTTAGATTTGGCAGAAGTATCTCTAAATTCATATCAGTTTGTTTTACAAATATTTTTGGATTGTATGAAAAGAAAATATGTAAAAATCCATTTATTTTCATTTTTCTTTTTTGGAGAAAAAAAAAAGTCTTAGATGAAGCAGAAAAACACCCCCTTTTCTTTCCAGGTATCTTAGAATGCATATGTTCTGTTTTACCACTGCTATTCCCTGATCTACTGATTATTCAAAGTTAAATATAGAAAAATAAATTAGGACATCTGAAAAGCACTGTTTTTCTACATTTCTAGAGACAGTTCTTATTAGCTTGATTCATTGCAATCAGCAAGCTTAGATACATCTGGGTCAATAACTGTAAATTATCTGAGAATTATATTCTGAGAATTATATTCTAAAGACAATGAGTCAATTTTAGTGCACTGCAACAATACATAAAGCAAAATTTACCAGCAAAATACAAAAAATGTTTTAATATTCTTTAAACCTAATTACAACCTGTCAATCTCTTTTATTCTTTCATATACTTGGGAATGTTGTTTTAAGAAATAGATGGGTGAAATGATAAATAAAATAAGAAAGCAACCATCATTTCTGTCTTTGGCCTATTGTTTTTATAGATTCCAATTCCACTAGTATTTTGAAGGAACTTCTTTCAGGATTCTATCCAATTTTATTTATTTATTTCATATGTTTATGAATATTTCTCTGACAGAGCATATTATTATACAATTTTTTACTTCAGGATATATCTGGGTGCTGTCTAAGCTTAGCTGTTTTCTGGCGGATGTTTCATTACCAAATAAGGTAACATCAGTTCTATAAAGGTATAGGGTTTGTTTTCTTTTTATATACTAGTGTCACTGTTCTTGTGGTTCCTTGATTAGCCTGTTTACTGTTAGTTTGTTGGGATATTGTAACCAAATAAGTAAACAATTACTATTCTTGTATTAGTCTCAGAGTTTATCTGTGTGTTGTGTGATGGTGGGGTGGTGTTTTGGTTTCTTTTTCATTTTTGGCTTTTTGATTGTCTCTTTGGAATATGGTGTGTGTGTATGTTTGTGTGTGTGTGTTGTTTACTTCTATGTGCCTGTTGATGGGTGCTTTGTCTGAGTGCCAGGTTTCCAGGAATTCTCTAGTGTTTTTAGACTTAGCCAAAAACTAGTGTCTGGGTATTGTGAGCTAGAATATTTGAACTGATTAAATCTACAACATTAATCTTGATTATAAGATACATTTAAGAATATAAAATAATTTATACTATCTTAAATTGCAAATTAGATATTATTTATACTTTAATAGGGCTGCCTACTCATCAATGACTCTGGGTGATTTCCAGAAATATTTAATGTTACAGATCTTGTATTTTGTAAATTGTGAATATAGTAAGCATTTATTAGCAAAACAATTCTCCAATAATACTTAATAAGAGTTTTGTAACAAAAGAAAAGGCAAAGACATCTTTGATGGATTTGGCTATGAGTCACACTTTCCTTCAAAACATGTTTTGACTTTTCAACGCACCAGCTGCATGCATGTAGGTTATCTGAAGGAAGCCAAGCCACAAGTAACTAGGCTCAGTTTCTTCACTCGCTGGATATCATTCAGTGAGCTGGTTTACTTCTCAAAGGATGTTATAACACACTCCACATCCAGTCACCTTTCTTGACTGTTGACGANCTGGATATCATTCAGTGAGCTGGTTTACTTCTCAAAGGATGTTATAACACACTCCACATCCAGTCACCTTTCTTGACTGTTGACGAACTGTTGACCAATCACACTTGGCCAATAAAGAATTATATTCTATTCCTACATCTAGTTGATTTCATTTAGTGAATAAAGAATTCAAAGAGAAAATGTTCTATATGTAAATGGGTGACTCCAAATCTACAAATCGGATTGGCCAAGAAAAAAGTATTGGATTAGTTCACTAGGAACCAATCCAAATAGCTGCTGAAAGGCGGCAAATTGAAGGAAATGCCATAGGCTACAAGCAGGCGGCCAGGCCTGTATAAAAGGCTGGCCTCGGCTGCAGCCAAAATGTTCCTGTTACTGACTAAGTGTGAATAAAGCCTTTTGTTGTTGGAACCCGGTCTACCTTGTGTGTTTTCCGAATAAAACACTGGCGACAAAGGTGGATCGTCCTGAACGCGAAACCTGCATGCGTTGGTAAAGAAGCCCAGACGCCAGCAGACATGCCTGGAAACAACGCACCGCCCGCACCCTTCAATCCTAACGAAAGATGCGATGGAGTCATATGCAGAACCGCTTCCAAATGTATTTGAGAGAGCAATGAAATGGAAAGGCATTTCAGAGCAACGCAAGGGAGCTGTGTTCCTAACCCACTGCGGACCAACGGTGTTCAAGATGGCAAAGGCCCTGCGAA
The DNA here is from genome assembly GCA_004320025.1 of Laticauda laticaudata. Taxonomy (NCBI): domain Eukaryota; kingdom Metazoa; phylum Chordata; class Lepidosauria; order Squamata; family Elapidae; genus Laticauda; species Laticauda laticaudata. The sequence goes on from BHFT01041239.1 coordinate 20,285, forward strand.
GCCCCGAGACGTTAAACAACTAACGTGGGCCAGAATTGCAAAGAATTCTCAAAACACACTACGCTCCGGTGGTGTCAAATCTAATAAAAGCGACACGAATTTTTACTGCAGAGACCAGAGAGAGGGAGAGAGCCATCGCCGATTTCGTGTGCTGCTTTGAGGCAAATAAAGGTGAGTGTGATTTTCTGAACATCGATGAAGCGATAGGGACGCGGCGTGTTGGGGCTAAGAGACTCTAATGCACAGAGTAAATTACTCAACAAAGCCCAACATCACCGTAACCGAAGCCATCGCGAAGCCATGGCCGCGGAGCCACAAAGAAATCGGCGCGGTCACCAATGAAGAAGATGAACACACACAGCGAAGAAACAACCCCAGCCAAAGACAGAAAGCAGCCTACCACCACCACCCACTAGCGAAGCGAGTCAGGAGGGCATCGAGTCGAGCAAGAAGACGACGAGGTCCACCATTTATTCACGAACAAAAAGAGCGCGAAAGAAGGAATTGGTGGAGTGCGGACCCTGTGGGAGAAAAATGCCGAGCCGAATTGCAGATTTCTCGACGCTATCTGCAGGCATTGCAAGAAAATGAGGGCATATCGAAAAAGGTCTGCAGAAACAAGAAGAAAGCTATTAGCCCTACGAGACGCCGAAATTCCCCAATACAAGCTGAGCCTAAACGAGCTGAGAGAAAGTGGCAACAAGAGAAGCGAGCCAATACACACCAAACTGTCACTATAGAGAGCGCTTCAGAAGGGAAAGTGGGAAGAAGGTTAAAGTTACTGTAAAAATCGAAGGGAAGCCCTGCAAGATGAAGTGGACTCAGGGTCCTTCCTTTCTTATGGTATCGTGGGGGACACAATAAAACAGGCTAGTCCCAGACATCAAAACCCAAAGAATTACAAAAGCACCTCTAACCCTCAAAGACTACCAGGGAAACCCGATCCTTGTGTCGGCATGGGACATTTTTGCGGGTCGCCTATAAAACAACACGTCAAAATGCTGCTGCTGGACTATAGCTCGACCGAGACCAGATCGAGCTCCTGGCATCGAATGGTTCACGCCATTGGCATCGGGATGACCGGGATCGATCGAGTGACTACAACCGGCTGGGAAGACGACCCTCACCTGAATTCCAGACGTTTTTTGACGGCTCACTTGGCAAGTATCGGGGAAATCCCATTTCTTTTAGTCTAGACCCCCAAATAGCCCACGAAGGATAAAAGCCAGGCGAGTGCCCTTTGCGCTAAAGGCGAAGATAGAGGAACAGCTAGAACAAACTAATAGCCCAGGGGGTGCTAGAAACCTGGACCATGCCAAGTGGAAACGCCTATTGTCACACCCATAAACCTGACGGCGGTCCATTAGAATCTGTGGTGACTATAAGGCCTACCCTGAACCACGCTTTACAACCAAGCGCATACTCGGTGTCAGTAGTCCAGCATTTGCTTCACTCTCTGGAAAGGGCAAAGTTTTTTGCTAAACTCGACTGGCACAAGCCTATCAACAACTCCCAGTGGACCCCCAGAAACCAGCAGAAGAAGACAGACTATTAGTCACCCATAAGGGCGCATTCAAATGTCACCGACTCCAATTGGAGTAAGCGTGGCCCCAGGCGTTTTCCAGAAGTTGATGGAACGCCTCCTAAATGGCATACAAAGGAGTCATTCCCTATTTCGACGACGTCCTAATCTCGGCCAGAGATGAGACTCAATTAAGAAACAGACTCAAAGAAGTATAACAAAATTTAGGGAAATCTGGCCTCAAGGTTAAAAAGAGGAAAAGTGCTGCCTAATAAAAGAATAGCGTCGAATTCCTGGGCTATTCAATAGACGGAGAGGGTATCCACCCCACAGACAAAAAAGTTTAAGACAATCAAAGGAAGCACCTGAACCAAGAAACAAAAAACGAACTACAAGCATTTTTTGACTAATTAATTCTATAATGTAATTCCTGCCAAACAAGGCCACTATAGCAGAAACCGTTCACGTCTTTAGACAAAAAGGCAAATTGGACTTGGGGTTGCAAAGAAAAGAAGCCTTCCAAAATATTAAAAGCTTGCTAACATCAACAAAACGTTCTCATCCAATTAGCAACACACTGCCATTAAGAGTGCACCTGCGACGCCTCACCATACGGAGAGTGCCATCCTGACCCACCAACTTCTCTGATGCAGAGAAGCACCCGTCGCATATTATTCTAGGACTCTATCAAAAAACCGAGCGAAAATTAACAGCCAACTGGACAGGGAAGCCCTAGCAATAGTCGCTGGAGTAAAACGTTCCACGAGTATTTATACGGGCGGACTTTTCAAATCATAAGCGGATCACAAACGCTAATGGGATTTTGGCGGGAAACAAGCCAACACCTAATATACTGTCCCCAAGAATTGACTAAGATGGTCAGAGTTCCTAGCAGCCTTTTCCTACACTTCTGACACATCGCCCAGGGAATCTATAATTCCCATGCGGACGCTTTGAGCAGAGCACCCTTACCAGCAACCGATGAAGACCGGCCACCAGCGATGACAACACTACAAATTGAGACTTGCCCCCGATCTACCCATATCAGCTTATGATGTCGCCAGACCCACCGCGAAAGACTCATTGACTGCCCGCATTCTTAGCTGGGTAGGTAAAGGCTGGCCGGAGAACCAAAAAACTGAAAGCTTTAAACCTTTCCGTCCAGACAGACTGAACTTTCGATTCAAAAGGGGTGTTTGTTGTGGGGTGATCGGGTGGTCATTCCGACCAAATTTACAACCCAGGGTACTCAGTTGTTACATGAAGGGCACCCGGAATGGTTAAGATGAAAAGCCTTGCCAGAAGTTATGATGTGTGGCCGGTATTGTATAAGGACATAGAGTTATGTGGCTAAGCTCTGCAACAAATGCCAGGGAATTTAGACCGTCCCCACCAAAAGCACCCGTTAAGGACTGGGAAACTCCTCGGGGACCTTGTCAAGAATTCACATTGACTTCGCGGGTCCTACCAAGGGGCATACCTTTCTGATTGTCGTTGATGCCTACTCTAATTGGCTTGAAGTAAAAGTTATGCCATCAATGACAACAGAAACTGTAATTAAAAAACTGGACAACCTTTTTGCCACCGATGCGTTCTACCGGACGTTCTTGTCTCCGATAAATGGGCCACAGCTAACCAGCATACATTTTGAGCAGTACCTAGCCTCCCTAGGCATAAGACATGCCCTAACCGCGCCCGGCCCACCCGGCTGCGAACGGCAGGGCTGAGAGAAATGGTCCGGTTTACTAAAGAAGGTTTAGAAAGAATGGACACCGAGATGTCCAACAGAAAGTAAACCTTTGCTCACACTTCCAGCACCATAACGGCCCAGTACCGTAACCAAACAGTCCCCAGCAGAATTACTTATGGGGCGAAAGTCTACGATCACAACTTGATAGGTTACACCCAAATTTTACCCCAGAAAACCGATTCCTTCTAAAAGCGTTTAGACACTTCGAAATAGCGATTTGGTATACGCGAAAACTTCACCGGGGACCCGCGGTATGAGCTACCAGGGACAGATTACCCAAATTCACAGCCCCAAATTCCTACCGTTTAAACAGTAAGAGGATGGCAGGGGAATGGCAAGCGCGCAACATAGGACCAGGCTTCAATCCCGAATATAGAAAGAACCACAGACATTACAACCATTCGGCCGCACAAAACCGACGATTGCAAACCAAGGTGTGGGGGGAAAGGCGAGAAGTTAAATAAAGAACTTTTTAAAAAACCAAAACCAATTGAACAACATATAATCAAAAAAGAGCCAAATAAAAGACTCACTGTTTGAAGAGACTTGCGGGGAAGAGGCCATCGAAGGGGCACAGCCAGTGCCAGCTCGACCCTCCCAGAGGGAAACAGAGGGAGCCCGGCAAAATCGCCCGGCCCTAAGCAACTCAGGCGGCGGTAAAATGCTGACTCACCCTTCCAGACGGTTCCAGGGAGAAGGATTGGGAAGACACAGCAGCCCCATCCGAACGGTGCTTCGAAGTCCTTCAACTAAGAATGAACCGCCGCAAGTCAAGCGAGTCCGGAAAAGCCCCACCTACCTGCGAAGACTACGTCACCCACGTAGGACTGAACTAAGAGGGAGAGGGGGTGTTCTATATGTAAATGCGGTGGACTCAAATCTACAAATCGGATTGGCCAGAAAACTAAGCATTGGATTGGTTTCACTTAGAACCAATCCAAAGAGCTGCTGAAAGGCGGCAAATTTGTCAGGAAATGCCATAGGCTACAGTAGGCAGGCCAGCACATGTTATAAAAGGCTGCGCCTCGGCTGCAGCCAAATGTTCCTGTTACTAAGTGTGAATAAAGCCTTTTGTTGTTGGAACCCGGTCTACCTCGTGTGTTTTCTGAATAAAACAGAAAAAGTATTCTACCTTTTAGTTGTTGTGTACAGTTTAGGCTGTAAATAGCATTAAGCACCATTACGTCTTATGCTGCTACTAAATATAGCATAAGCTTCATCAACTATAACCAACAGGTCTGTTAAGTTTCAGCACCATGCAGGGCCTATTAAAGTTTCACATTGTCATAACTGCACAGAAATCAAAAGGGTTTTTCTGTTGCAATTGGACATAAATATAATACATAATAATGAAAACTAATCACCAGAACATTTCTAGTTTGACACGGAAGGCATTTATTAATCTTCATAAATTAAGGGATATGGTAAAATGTTATACTATCTGCTCATTTAATAGAGGGACATTGGCAGAAAATTATTAAATCGAAATTATGTCACAAAAAGTTTGATATGTCAAAGAAGTAACCAGGCCAGCTGCCCAAAATTGGGGGGGGGGAGAGTTACTAGGACTGAAAGCTGCTCTATCTGGCTGCTTTACACATAGGGCAATACTTCCCTTAGCTCAAATTAAATCCGACTTCAATTAATCAGCAGCAAATGGACAGAAGAGAAACGACAGGTAATTTCAATGTCAATCTATGGCCTTAACCTGCAGTTTTGCCTTAAATGCCTCCACTTTAAAGACGTGACACCTACCAAAGCTTTATCAGTGAAACTGTTTCTTCTTGCCAAGGCTTGGGCAGACCAGGAAACCAAGGGGAGAGGAAATCAAGTCTTGACTTTAAAAGTCTTGGGCTTTTCAAAAAAGATAGGAGGCTATTTGTTCTATGAAATTGATAAAAAGATACGGAGATGGGGGTAAACTCCTTCAGAGGACACCGAAAGAGTCCCCTCCCTCCCTCCCTAAAAACCTGTGTTACATAACGTTTTTATACATCCAGAAACAGATCCTGGGTGGCATTCCAGCTGTCTTGACTTCGGCTCGCAGTTCTGCCCGCAAACATCGCCACCGTTCACCTTGCCACAAACCCTCAAGACGCGCTCCCGAAACCAGCGGTTTATCAGCGCACGCAAACCGGCTTCCCACCGCGCCACCCGGTGCACGTGCAGCCAAGCGGCAGGTTTCTTTTGAGACGTTAGGGTACCACGTGACATCCCTCCTCTTCCCCCTCACCCCTCCGCCCACCCCTCACACCACAAAGCTGGGCATATTCAAACCCCCCCCCACACANCAGTCTAACCCACGCCACGCCTCCGGTTTGGGGAATGGGGACCAACCCTTCGGCGTGCTCTGGCCCGAAGTCTTTCCAGATAACCCGCACGAAGACAGCAGCAGTTGGAACAACTCCCCACCCCCGGCCGCCCTCACCTGCCGTCCCCTCCGCAACTGCGGCTCCTGAGAACTGAGGGGAAAAAAGTTACCGCCCATCAATCTGGGGCCCCGCCCACCGCACAGACGTCGGAGAGGGTAGATCAGGTAGTCCAGCGAAACTGCGCCCCGCCCCCGACCACCCCCATGCAGCAATGTATCTGCATCAAAGGTTCTCTCCCGTGGCTTCCCCTTCACGCCCATTCCGGCACGCAGCTGTCTGGCCCAGCCAATCAGCATCATTAACTCCGCCCCTGATTTGAAGTCTTTTGCATATCCAGGATTCCTCCTCCGCTGGCCTTCGCCGCCCGATGCGCCTCTAGCGTAGTTTAGCTCTCTGGAGGAGGGGAGCACCTGAATTCGATCCCCCACGTTCGCTCTTGAGTTTTCTAAAGACGAAGAAAGAGATGCGCATGTGCAGACCTCGGAAAGCAGCTCGAGCGGCTTCATCGGGTCTCAGCAATTTGTGCCTGGTGTCAAAGCAGATGGAGGGGGAAGACTTTCTCAGCTTCGTAGGCTCGTAAAGGCATATATATATATATATATGTCTCACAGCCATTTGTTTTAAATTAGAGGCTACCCTATTGCTGTATCAGGATGTTTTTTTCCTACATCCTGATTGGTTGGGAATCTTGGTCTGTGTTTATTGGACTTGGAGTTTGATTGGTGTTTCTGGTTTCTTCTGTCTGTTTTGTGGCTTTGAATTGGCTGGCAACACTCTGTTCCTGTATTGGAGTCTTTCAGTGAGCTTGGCTTCGTGTGAAAAGGACGGCTGTATCTTATTAGGAAGCTAGGTTTCATCTGGGTGCCTGGTGGGGGGGTGTTTTGAAGCTGGAGGTATCAGAGGGAGTCTGTTTGTGCTCAGGTGTTTGACTAGGGCTTGTGTGTGGAGATTCTTTTCTATTATGAGAGTGCAGGCTTCCAATGATTGACAGCTGGCTGACCATCAGTTCTCTTCTTATCATGCTTCTTCAGGTCATTTTTCCAACTCATAGGCTTCTTGATGATTCTGATGGCTGGGGTTTTGCCACTAAGTGGCTAGGGTTTTGGCTGCGCATTTGCAAGTTGATGCTATGACCTGTGCGCTTTAATGTGTGAACCACGTCCATGAACACGACTAGTAGAGGAGGTGTGTTCAGAATTTTTAAACTTGTATTTTTGTGTACTGACTCAGCAGGTTATTATCACAATCTTCTATTGGGTCTGTCCAATATATAGTTCGCCTGGGCATGATCACAGCGGAACTTCATATATGCTGGCTTTTCCAGGTCAATTTTTATCTTTGGGGTTTTATTAAGGATGGCTGACTATTTTTTTGTCTGGTTTTGAAGGCAGTCTTTGAATGTGATGCCTGTGTAGTATCTTACTGATTTGTCTGTAGTACCTCTTATGTGAGGGCAAGGACAGCTGTTCCATAGGTCTGTTGGTCTTCTAGGGTCTCTGTTTTTGTTCTTGGTGTGTTTTGTGGTTGGTGATTTTGTTTTGGTGGAAGCCGTTGGCTGTCAAATGACTTTAGTCAGGCTGCCATAGTTCAGTCTTTATTCATATATCTATATCTATATCTGTTATCTGTATATCTGTTCTATCTATATCTACTACTCTATATCTATCATTACATCTATCTACATCTATCTAATGCATCTAATCTATCTATCTATATGTATATATATATTGTGCTGTTAGCTTCCTTCGGGTATTATCCAACGTCATTGTAAGTTCTTTAAAGTTGTAGCTCAGATGTAGTTCTGATTAAAGTTGGTAGCAACGTTTCAGCATGAATCTCATCTTGCCATCATTCAGGGCTTCTCTCATGCGAAGTGTGTTTCACAGTTCCTCTGTTTCCAAATCTTGAGGCTGGTCTATTCTGATTGGTATTAACCTGGGTCCTGTGTCCATTGGACTTTGGAGTTTGGATTTTGTTGGTGTTTCTGGTTTCCTGCTGTCTGTTTTGTGGCTTTGATTGGCTGCAGGCACTCTGTTATTGTGTTTGGAGGCTTTCAATTGCAGCTTGGCTTCGTGTGAAAGCACAGATAATTCTGTCGCGAAGACACTAAACTTAACCAGAACCAAAACGCACTGGCAGATAAGACACCTATCAAGACTGAACTATGCACCCTGACTGAAGATTGACAGCCAATTGGTGACAGCATGAATTAAGAAGAGAATGATTACAGCAGACTGTCATCATTTGGAAGCCTGCACTCTCACAATAGAAAGATCTCCACACCACAAAAACAGACAAACACCTGCAGCACAGACAGACTCCCTCTTGATGCCTCCAACTCAACACACCCCCCCAACCAGGCACCCAGGTGGAAACCCAGCTTGCTGATGAAGAGGCAGCCGTGCTTTCACACGAAGCGCAAGCCTGCACTGAAAGCCCTCACAACAAAGGAACAGAAGGTTTGCCCAGAATCAAATGCCAGCAAAAGACTATGACAGAAGAAAACCAGAAAACCACAGCAATCCAAACAAACTCCAAATCCAATAAACACCAGACCAAGACTCCCACCAAATCAGGATGTTTGAAAAAAAAACATCCTGGCACAGCAAAGGCTAGCCCCCAAATTTAAAACCAATGCCTGTGATACCTCTGACCCACAAACAAAACCTCCATACAGCAAGCCTTTGATGATGGCAGATGAAGACTTTGCTGGAAACGTTGCTACAACTTTAAAAGCACTACAATGACGTGGGATAATACCCGAAGGAAGCTGAACAGCACACATGTAAGTACCCTGCGGAAACATATATATATATATATATATATATATAATATATATATATTTGTTTTTTTTAGCTCTCGCGCGGTACTTACATTTGTAGGCTGCTTTAGCTTCCTTTGGGTATTATCCTACGTCATTGTACGTTCTGTTAAAGTTGTAGCAACGTTTCAAGCAGAATCTCATCTCGCCATCATCAGGCTTCTGTGTGGAGTATGTCTCACAGTTTCGCTCTGTTTAAATTTGAGCTTGGTCTCAAATGGAAGTCATTTTCCAATCAGAAGCCTGAGGATGGCAGATGAGATTCTGCTGAAACATGGCTAACAACTTTAACAGAACTACAATGACGTGGGATAATACCCGAAGGAAGCTAAACAGCACATATATTATTTAATATATATATATGTATGTTTGTATGTATGTATGTATGTATATACTAAGTAGGTAAATCCTTTAGGGCTGAGTTTTGAATAAGCTTGTGTGGCATTGTGCTAATAGGTTATACATTTGTACTGGCTTTTCTGTTGAAATTAAACTACAGTATTCTTATTTTTAGATGGAATAAAACTGTTCTTATCTTTTATCTCCTGTTAGATGGAATGAAATAGTTATGGCCATAAGCAAGTGGATTTGAAGATGAGCAGAATGTCCTTTCCCCTTGAATAAGACAAACTAGATTCAGACTGGTAAATCCTCTAATAAAATAAGCAGAGGAATATAATGGCACTCAGCCAATCAGCTGACTGTTAGCTGAGAGCCAGTTTATGCCTGTCTTAGACTAGTACAAGCAATATGTTCTTTGAGTATTTATAAATCTTGGTAAAGAGCAAATAAAATTTAAGACTAGTTAAATTTATAAAACAACCTAACCAGAGCAAAAGGAGTAATCCACATCTATACAGCAAACATAAAGTTACAAAGTAGACTCAAAACTTTTGTAAAATGTAATAACATCTAAAATTACAAAAATTAGTATCTAAAATTTAAGTAAAATATGGTTATATGTAAAATTGTAGGGAAAGAATCCCCAAGGGATTACATAGAATACATTTATAAAACAGGAAATTGACCCATCAGGATTCAGCAGCTCTTCCATGGTGCTTCCTGAAATCTACCCAATTCTGTTGATTGCTCCTTTTAAAGATATAATGAGTGACACATTTTGACATGTAGAAATGTTATTAGTGCACTGTCAATGCATCATGCAAAGCACCCTTTATGGCCCACTACACAACCCTGTGAAGATTTTAGTTTTTCAAAAAAATGTACCATTCAATATCTATGTTCAAGTATATGTGCAAAAGGAAAAGGAAAATGCACTTGCTTTGTTTATAGCTTCTTGGCTTTTCTTGCTCTGATTTAGAACACTACATTTAATTGGGCAAATTTTCCAATTGTCTCTTGCTTTCCATTTTGGAAATGAAAAGGAAGCGACTGGTATCTGCATTTAAAACTCTATTAACTCGAACCTTTAGGCAAATTATCTAATTTCCCTAGTAAGTGGAAAGTAAAAGCAGAGGAAAATGTTATATTGAGAAACATGGAGATAATTACGTGGTGTGCTATGTTAAAGAAGAAAAATCATTAAAGCCAACTTGAATATCTTGTAGTTGGAGGGAATATACCTTCAAAGAATAAAGTTTTAGCTTCAAGTGACATGAAATTCATCTAATGTAAGATTTTTCTATTGGAGTCACCACATTTTGTATTTTTGGAATCACATAAAAAGTTGAAGTAGTTATAAGCCACACTACAGCCAGTTCTTGGTCTTTCTGACTTCTAGGTAACCTATTAAGAATTAAAAATATTATAATTTCTCTGCATTTCTGGTTCTTGATTATCTAATTAATTATGGTCCAAGACTGTAAAAAGAAATGCAGCAGGATTATATAAGGATACAATTTTAAAGGATAAAATTATATAAAAATCCTGAAACAATAACGAGGAAATAGTGAGGTCTAAAATTTACAACTATTAATGGGAAAATTGCAACCTAATATGTTTCTGATGATTGATCAAATTAAAAAGAGTGATAACCTCATAACCACAGAAGCACCTGAATCTGTTTTGATCAGCCTTGGAAATATAAGGGACTTTGTAAAAGCATAATGGTACAGTTTCAGCCTCTGTATTTAAGCATAAGCAAATGTCACTGACCAATTGTCCAGGTAGGCCATTTAAACCACAACTGAGCCCAGAATTTTGGTCATTCAGTGACATGATTGTTAAGCAAAACACCATAACCACCATCTTGGCTCTCTCAGTTCAAGTTGTTTAGCAACCAAGTAGGTCATTAAGTGGATCACTAGGGAGAGGATGCCGGCCTTCCGGGTGTGATGGGTGTGGGGAGAGGGACTAGAACCTGGGCCCTTTCTCCACCCCATCAGTGGGAATGATTATGAAAATGATGGCCTTTGTCACTGGACAATCTTTCAGCCCACTGGAAGTACGTACTTCAAAACTGGCAAATTCCATTGTTCTAGAAAATTCAGAACACTGGAATTGGCTAGCATTTTCCCCCTCAGGAGGGACGGAGACTATGGTGTTTGTTAAAATGCTGGCACTTGCCAACATTCTGGTAGGCTAAGAATTATAGAGTTCACTAGCATTTTCACCAGATTTGAGGTCCCTACCTCTAGCGCATGGGAGGATTTCCCTTCCATGCATGGAAGAGGGGAGTTCCCTCAGTGATCTGTGGAAAACAGACCTCAAATCCAACATCCACCCAGCTTACAATTGTACCGGGATGTTTCTCCTTTGACTTTCTGGGGAAAGGGCAGAGAATGGCAATTATATGGTGTCAGGCCAATTATATGGTGTCAGGCCAATTATATGGTGTCAGTCATTAATGTGAATAGATTGCCAAGTGCCCAAAATGCAATCATGTGACAGGAGAATGGGCAGTGTAATGTTTTACAAGAGCCGGAAGTGCTTTGGGAACCATATAGCACCCATTCTGATTGCAAATGATTGTTAAACAAGCAGTCATAAATTGAAGAGTACTTATATGTAGCACCCCATTTGTGCTAGGGTAAAGACTTCTGTTAGTCCAGGTAGCAAAAAAAATCAGGAGTTTGTTGGCAGCTTTTCTAATAAATTTTAATAAAGGGCATAAGCTTTGGCGAGGTTTTTAGATAAATCATTACTTTTTAAATTAATAAGTCTAATATATTGAAAACCCATTGTGTTGGTTGAGACCAATGAGATTGCTTGAAACCTTTTGATGTATTTGAGTTCAGCAACTTTTCATTCAATTGTGCATTTAGTCCCATTTTTCCAAAACAGTCATTTTAAGGTCTGCCACTGAATGTCCTTTGTCAAATTTGTCAATTTTAATATATAAGTGCCAAAATATCTGGTTTAATTCAGTCAGCATCTTATGAACGTCAAGGGTAGATACTATAGTGCTAGCAAGGAAAGGCCTTAGTATATCAAATCATTATTGATTTGGCTGATTTTGGTAGATCTAAACCTACCTAATGAAGTATCAGGGACCAAGGAAGCTCCCCCAAATATTTACTCCACACTTTCAGTTGGCAGAATCATGCTCTTAAATCCTTCCAAGCAACTTGAATTCAAAGTATTGAAAAAAGGTAATTAATAATAATGTGGGTTTCTCTGATAGTCTGAAACTTTATTTAATTTTACCACCTACTTTTTGAGTAGGAAGCATTAACCCTAGGTTTTTCTTGCTTGCTCTGCAGCAAGGATTTTTATCAGTTGTCATTAAAGTGAAGAAAAGCACAATCAGGCTGGCAACTTGCATAGCTGGTTAGAGCAGGCATTACCTTCTATGACAACATAGTTTGCAGGAAAAACAAGGGCTGGGCCCACATATATAGCAACCCTAACCTCTAATTCTGGAAATACATGTCTTATTGGATTCTAAAACAAGAGCAGGCCTGTCTATTGAAACTAAGCATGGAGTAATTTTTCTCAATGTTTAGTTTTGTGACTTTAGCAACATGTACCACCACATTCACTACATGGAGTCATCTGCGTCTTATAGTGTACCAATCATTTATAATTTCATCAAGTAATATGAAGAAAGAGGCAACATAGGATTTTCCAAATCCCTATTGCAGTCAGACGTGCTCCTAGTTTGGTGCTGGTCCTATCCACAGAAGTTTGTCCCCATTAAATAAAAACTCTTGGGTATATGAGAAAGCTGTTACTCTTCAAAACTGACCATTGTATTCAAAGCACAATTGGATAATGTTTATTCCATGAAACTTTGTTATAAAATGTTAGGCAATCCATGTAAAAACACCTGTATGCTACATGGATTCTATATTTCATTTGACACAGAGCATCTGGGGAATTATGACAACTGTTCTGTATAAAGAATAGTAGACTCCTAAATACAGGATTCTGATTGGTTAAAAAACCTGAATTGGGATTGGTTCAATAAGTACCAATCCACGAAGCTACTTAAAGGCGGCAAAAACTAAATACCTGTCATTGGCTACAGGCCGGCAGGCAAAACCCTATAGAAAGGTTGCCGCGGCTTGAGCCAATGTTCTGTTTTTCAACTGCTGTTAACTAATAAAGACTTTGTTGTTGGAACCGGTCTACCTCGCGTTTTTCCGGATGGAACAACAACAATTGAGCCCAGAATTTCTGTTGCTTAGCGTGACATCCGTTAAGTGAGTTTTGCCCCATTTTATGATCTTCCATTCCACAGTTGTTAAGTGAATTGTTACAGTTGTTAAGTTAGTAAGCTTAAGTGAATCTGGTTTCCCTATTGGTTTTGCTTGTAAGAAGGTCACAAAAGGGTTCACTGGGACACTGCAACCATCATAAATATGAGTCAGTTGCCAAGCATCTGGATTTTGATCACATGACCATGAGTATACTACAATGGTTGTAAGTGTGAATAATGGTCCTAAGTCACTTTTTTCAGTGCTGTTGTAATTTGAACGGTCACAATGAACTGTTATAATTTGAGGATTACTTGTAGTGATGAAATATTTTGATTAATACAAATTTTAAAGATATTTCAAGCAATCCATTTGACACCTGTCTTTTTCTGATTAAATTTGCCTTAGTGATAAAGTATTCTATGACATATTTTATTTTTCTGTTGTAAGTTTAAAGAAACAGCTACTATAATATTTAGGTATTTCTTCATCACATTTCAAGTCTCTTGGGGCTTAAGGCAACATACAGGGGAATCTTCCTTCATTTTCTTCCACTGCAGAAATTATTTTCATTAGGCTGGGCTGAGAATGCACTGTTTACCGTAAAGGAAACTCATATTTCACTGGAATTTAAATCTCGGTCTTCTCAAGCTTATATCTATACCATATCATTGCAATGTTTGTAAAGAAAAGATATGTTGCCATTGAAAATAGCAAAAGAAACTAGGGTTGTAGCAGAGTTAGGTCCTTGGAGTCTTGACTGAAAATGTATAATCAAGGGATAGATTCTGAGTTATTTTCTATGCAAAGTGATAGTAACAGTTTTTACTTGCAGTTGTTTGTGATCTGCATGGAAATACATAAAAAAAATCTCATTGCCACTGAAAAAGAGAATAAGGGTAGGGGTAGGGGTAGATTTCTTGCAGTTATGGTGGAAAACAGATATTAAGATTACATTCTGAATCATTTTTCTAAGGAAAATAACAATTATAGCATTTTGTGTGGATTTTTTTGTGATCCATGGGAAAATCCCATTGCTATTGAAAATGAAACTAGGGTTAAGGTTAGGTCTCCTTGGAGTCAGAGCCAAAAATGGATAGCAGCCATAGATTCTGAGTCGTTTTGTTCAAGAAAGAGATAGCTGTTGTTTTTTTAAGTTGTTTGTGGTCCACAGTAAAATGTATGGGAAAATCCCATTGTCATTGAAAATGAAATTGGGGTTAGGATTAAGTCTCCTTGAAATTAGGGTCAAAATCAGGAATAGATTCTGAGTCGCTTTCTAACCAAAGCAATCATTACAGCGTTTCATTCAGAGTTGTTTATGGTCCACAGTTAAGTATATTACGCTTCCTTTTGCTTTGTATATGTTGATGCTGTTAATACTAACAGAATTAAGAGTAATAAATTTTATATTCTAATGTAATATATATTATATATTCAGTTTGGATGCTGGCAAATTCCCATGGCACATATATAGTTCTGCTTTTGGTTTCTCTGCTGCTAATGAAAAATCATAAAATACAATTTATGTAACTTTAAAACACATCAAAATTAGCATTCAAGATATTGCTACATTTTCTTTCCCATAGAACTTCTTTAAATTTCAAATTACAGATCAGTCAGAAATAGAAGGTCCAGACACATGAGAAATAAGGAGGAAACTGAATTAATGTTTAAAACATCAATGCGAATTTTCTGTCGGGGCACCAGCTTTTGTTTGTGAGCTTGCAGTTGATAAGTTGATAAGGCTTATGTGAACTCTTTAGTGTGTGTTGTGAACTAAAGTTAGCTATAGATTGAAAAACTACTTCACGATTAAGCATTTTGATATGCTTTCTTCACTTCTGTCTCTTCAAAGACTAGCATTGCAGGATCCAGTCTGGGTCGTCACCTGATTCAGAGGTTTACTCTCCTGAACTCTCGGACTCAAGTTGGAGCCCATCCTCAGGGAACTTCTCTCTATGGGAGTGTGCGCTTTGGATTATTCTATGTGTGGTATTTATGTGGTGCCTGATTGGGTGTGGCTTATTGGTTGATTGAAATGTTGATGGCCAGCTATTAAGTCACTGGCTGTTGTTTCCTTGTGCTACCAAGTCCTCCATTCCTAAGTACCAGATAAAATTAGTGTTGCAGACGATTACTGATGTGCAGAAAGAGGATCCAACTATTTTCAGCACACTTCATAATATTCTTTTTCTCAGAATTTCACATAAGAGTATTCAAGACACTTGAATTTCATCAAATTTCAGTTTGCACTGCAGGTAAGACTCAAGTACCTATAAAGTGGGAGTGGAATAGTTCTATTAGCATTTTTCATTATCTTGGCAAGCAGGGAACAGACAGATCAGTGGAAAATAAATTATATTTCAAAATCTCTAGCAGTGATGCCAAGAAAGTATAATACCATTTCAGAATAGTATATTGTGCAGAACTTAGAATATTTTTTTAGATGCAGATGGATTCATCTTATGAAACATGAAACTGTTATTAATATACAAATATATTTTAACTTCTTGGGTGTTTTTGATAATCCATATATCTTACAATAGTAATGTAACAATCATGAGTTCCAATGATGAGTTTTATTCAATGACCTGAGTTCTAGCATTATGACAGGGGAGACAAACTTCTTTAATTTTCTCCATTTCATGATCAGTTTGAGTCTATTGCTCTAGAAATAATATTAACTCTGCAGTATTGAATTCTTTCAAGGTTTAATGTAATCTACAGCAGATCTGTGAAGTAAGACTTGTAAATTAATTAAGACCCTGGAAAAATAAAGATTATTCATAATAACCCAAGCATTTACATTAGAATAGATCTACCATGACTGTGAGGTATTTCACCAGCTTGTTCTTGATCAAGGGTCTGATCTGTATTCAGACTGACAACATTTCTTGTTTGTACTGGCTGTAAAGTGATTGGGAACAACTTCAAGATCATATAAAGGGCATTTTCATTAGACTAATCAACTGCACCTGGTTGCGTTAATCCAGCCTTTGGGCAAGAGAAGATTACTGAGTACTCTTTTGATGCTGAGAGACATCACTCTGGTGAATAATTCATAGCCTCCCATGAACTGCTGCAGGTGCTCTTGCACTTGAAGAAATCAAAGCAGAGCTGGGGGGGGGGAGTGCATGCTGAATTGGGACCATTATTTAACTCTGAAAAATAGAATTATGCAAAACAGCGTTATCATTTTGGAAAGTTAAAAGGGAAGAGAGCTAAAACTATTGAACAGTATTCTTGGAGAAAGTCCTCAAGGAAATGAATGCTTGCTTGTGCTGATCTTGAGATCGGATAAATGGCTTAATAAGCTTTTTAATGCTGTTTTCTTTGGCTTTGTAGATTGTGTTTGTTCCTAATTGGCATTAATCCTCCAAGGTCACGTTCAGTCCTTTTAGGTGACCATGCAGTAGTATTTTGCCTTGCAGGCAGTGTTCTTGGAACTGATTTATAACTGCATCTGTCTTTGGAATTTCAGATCCCAAAGAAAGTTTAGAAATGAAATACAATGAGAATTGCAGTGGACCAAAAGCCAATTCGTAAAAAACAGTGTGTAACAGGAATTGTCCTGTTACAAGTGCAACAAACTAGCTGTGGGCTTCTTATCCTAATTAGCTTAAATCCTTCTTTCTGGTTGACATCTGTTAAGGCAGGAGCAAGATATGTAAGCCCTCTTAATCCCCTAGCTCAGTCGAAAATGCCACAGATATTTTTCATAGGGGAAATAGTTACAGGGGAGAATGCACTGACCAAGCTGGGACTGAAGGTTTCTTAACAGCTAGCCAATTTGCAAAGCAGGGGTTCTTCAAGATGAAGCTGTCCTCAAAAATGCCAGCTCCCAGCATCAATTAAACTTGTAAGTTTTCATTCTTTTTTCATCTTTGCTTCATCTATTGACTATCTTTCAGTAATAAAGAAACGTAGGAAAGCAGAGCACAATGGGTTGTACTCCTTCACGTAGTGATATTGTTAAGAATCCTAAAACAAAGTTGATGGATAAAAGAATTACATTAGTTGAACGAGGAGGTGAAGATTTTTCATGTCCTTTGCTGATCAAAGGCTCTTCTTCTTATGATACTGAAGGAATAAAACAGGAGGAAGCTCAAGTTCAAGATCACTTCTTCAAAAATTTATCAAATGAAGAGAAGGATGTTAATTTTTATTCCTCATCTGAGGATCCTTTGCTATCTGAGCTGGACCAGGAAGAGAAAGAAATTGAAAAAATAGTCTCAGAGACTGAGATAGCAATTTCTGAATCGATGAAATTAAACAGAGGAAAACATACGGCAGAAGTAATTATGATTAAAAAGCAAAAAAGTTCTGAGTCAGAAAAGATTGATGCTAACATGGGAGATAAAAGTGAAAGCAACAAAAATCAGAAACACAAAAATGGGAAGAAGCAAAGGAATAGGCAGGGAAAACCAGGGTGTCCTCGCAAAATAAAAGAGAAATCCAGTCCTTCTCTTTGTCAGCCTGAGAAAAAGATAGATTTCCCAGACGCTCTTGTTAAGGCCCATCAAAACACATATGCATATCTCAATCCTAATATTGCCAAATATGAGGCTATCTTATGCATGACAGATCAGGTTACTGAAACACAATTAATTGTGCAACAGTTAGTGAATTTTTTGCTTTTTCGGTTTGACGGAATCAACCACCTTTTAGAAGAAATCATTGAAGATGGAAAAGACCTGCTCAAAGAAGTGGATGGGAACCTGGTTTGGCCAGCTGGCAAAGAAAATCCAAAAGAGCAGCCAGATCTTTTGCAACAATTGCTACAATACACTGTTAACAAAATGCAGTTGTTAAATGGAACTGTGGCCTCTTTAGCCTCTGATGTCCTGCAGGAGTCTTGCAGTTTTTTGCAGTCTGCAAGTACCAGCTTAGAAAAAAAAAAGAAAGCAAAGCAACATCTTGATGAACACTTGGTCAGGTTAGTAAAGAACCTTGAAGAATCTGCAGTTGGATCTTCCAATCATTACCTTGATGATATGACTCTTTATTCTGAAGACAGTGGAATAGGCATTGACAGTGAATCAGTGAAAGATTTGAATATTATTGATTGGCATGGAATGGAAACAAATTGTGAGACTATACACAAAAGTCCATGCAATTCCATGTCCCAAGACTGTGTGCTGGAAAAGCAGTTTAAGAATATATCTTACTCATGTCCACAGACAAGGAATTCAATATCATCATCTGAGATTGTATCAAAAAGTAGTTCCACTTTTCTCCAACATCAAGATATCTTGAAAACCTATAACTCTGGGCACCCTGATATAACCCATGAAAGTAATAGCTTCAAACAGAGTGAATTGGGTAGCATTTCCTCCACAAATGAAGACAATAGTGCCAACAGTTTATCTGAGGAAGAGTGTGATTCTATAAGTCTGTCTGAAAAAGAAAAAAATGCTTTATCTAAAAGATCTGTGTCTTTTCCTGCAGCACTAGAGAATAGAGAGAAACCTTCCACCAAACGAATAGAAAGCTCAGATAATGAGATAATTCTCAAAATGAAAGATGCCATTAGTGAAAAGATAAAATTTGTTCCAGCTAAATGTCAGCAAAGGGCATGGATGGAAGATGAAAATGGAAAAGAATTTCTGAGACCTAGTACAGCCTCTGGGGGACAGAAGGCACGGATTAAACAGAAACGGTCTAGGTCTGAGATATCTCTCAAGAGTCATGCTGAGGACCCAACCCTTTTGGAACTTCAAAGAAGTCAAAAAGATCTTGACAGAAGGTTAGAATTATTTTATCAATTAAATGGAAGAGAGGAAATCATTGATACATTGGAAATATTGAATCCAAAAGAATTGTCTGACTTAAAATATTTTGAGCCTGTTGCTCCCAGAACTTCCACTAATAAACTGAAAGCATCTCTTGCTAAAAATTTCAATATACTGCCTGATTCTTCTTGTAGATACAATGAAAATGTAAAATGTAAAAAATCGACCACAACTGGCATGTCTTCAGGAGATCTGATAGCTAGGAAAAAAAATTATTCTGGGACCTCCAAACTGAACACTCCACCATGTAAATCTGTGAAAAAGTTAATTGAAACATTTAGCCCATCAGAAAGTCTGGCGAAACCCTCAAATTTAAGAACATTGGGCCCAGTAAAATGTGTCAGAAAGTTTGGACTTCAAAGCATTTCTTCCAACCTTCCACTTCCCAAAGGATTTGTACCCTTAAATCAAAAACATAAAGTTTCACCATTAGAAGATACCAGTTGCAAAAACGTCAGAACTAGACATTGTACTCTTAGTGACAATAGTTCAATGGAATTTGCAAGTAGCCTTGATACAAATGAGGATTCTGGTGAGATTGATATGGAAAACCTTCCTCCTCCACCACCTGAAATGTTAATGGAAATGTTACTTGAATCAGCTGAATGTTCAGGAGATATAAAGATGGAAGAAAACTATTTGGAGGTGGTTGATAAGACTACCAGAGCAAATGAAGAGTGCACCACCAAGAAAATTACTCAGATTTCTCCACGGATGAAACTTTCCATCTGTTCACGTGATTTGTTACCAAATAAAAATCTCAGCAATTCCCCAGCTGTCAACATAGCACCAAATAACGGGGTAGATACCACACCAAATAAATATTTCATGGAGTTGAGTGCAACTCATATGTCTGATTGCCGCAAAAGAGATGATGAAATGGAAAAAGTTGCAGATCTATATAAACAGTCTTGTAAAATAATACCTCTTCCAAATCCTAAAGAAGCATCAGAACCTAATGGGACCAATCCAGGCAACATAAGTAACAGTGAAGCTCCTTTACCTGAAAAGCAATGTTCTCCTGATTTATTAAAGAAAAATGAGAAAACATCCGATTTTATCAGCCGAGTATCACCAGTAAGAATACCACCTTCCTCACCTCCTCATCAGAAGAGGTTTGCAAGTCCACCACTGTATCACAGAGCTATTCATCAAGTTTCTCCTCCCATTCTACATCAGCCACCTAGTCCCTCAACTCACTCCAGGTCAGCAACTCCCCCAGTACAGAGGAAAGTGATTTCCCCACCACCTCAGCAAAACCTCTCTAATCCTCCAATAATACGCAAACAACAAAATTCCCAAAATCAAAAAGTGTCCAGCCTACCATCCCATGACCAAGAAATAAACCCACCTCCTTTTGGAACTACTCCATCTATTTCTCCATCTCAATTTCACAGATGTTTACAAAACAATATGGACTTCAGGGATGAGCCACATTCTGCCTCCCCAAAGATTGTTAGCAATGCTCACTCAATATTTTGCCCAGCTACTTCTTCTTTATTTGAAGCCAAGCCAGTGGTATCATCAAACATCAGCCCAATGGGAGGGGTTATAGCCCAGCCTGAAGCCCCAACATCTGCAAGGAGAAATAGCATGCAGCTCAGGCAACATGTAGGTCAACAGAGGATGATCAACAGTGCTGCTAATCCTCAGCCTTGCCTCAGAAGGAGCCTCTCTGACCACAGGCCTGAAGTCCAGCTTCCACTGCCAGTTTTTGTTACAGCAGAGAGCAACCCTGTGCATAATCAAACAAGGTAAGAAGCCTTAATTTCAAAGCCTTTTCACTGCATTTAGATGCATAGCCTGATTGTCAGGATCAACATGATTTATAATATAAGTAGCCCTTTTCTGACAAGCAATTGTTTCCATGAATAAAGGCTTGTAGAAAAGGGGCACATCTCATTGTGGCACATCTGCACATTGATTTTAATAGTACATAATCATCCTGCCCTAATTGCTGACATAGTCTGGGAACAAAGGCAGACTAACAGCATTGGCCAGGCTGCTTCCTTATTGGGTTTGTTGTTGTGAGAAAGGATATCAAATGTTCTCATCTCTGAAACTAACTACCTGGCTATAGTCCTTTTCTGGTATCTACGTTTCACAAACTTATGCTGAAGCTAACCTCTTGAAGAAACCTCTTGATGAAAAGGTCGTGTGCTGATATAATAAACACATGAGCACAGATGGAGAAATTTTGTTTCTTACTTGAGATTGTTCTTCTTTTAGTCAAGTTATCTCTACTGGCTTAGGTGTTTTAAATATACAATAATTGATAGTATAAATTCCTCTTGGTAATGTTACTGTTTTACCATGGCTGATAGAGTGTGATGGATTTTCTTATTGTTTCCTTACTCATCAACAATCATTATTGCTGATTGTTCTGGAAGCTCTTCATGTAAAGAGTAGGTTCCAATATTTAAAATATAAGAATACTAATAGACCTCCAACTGAAATTGAGGAAACAGTGTAATACAGCTACTAAAAAGACCAGCACAGTCCCCTAAATGCAGATTATGAAAGGTAACTGTTCTGTTTTTCTTTGTGGGGCTAGGCCACATTAGAATATAATGACCAGAATAATTAAGGACTTGGGCAGGTCGAGCTTGCAAAGGAGAAATCTAAGAGGATATATATGATAGTTGTCCCAGAATATCTTAAAGTTTGTCACCTGCAGAAGAGAGCAAAATTATTCTCTGTTGCTTCTAAGAAAATAAGAACAGATTGAAATTAAAAGAAAGATTATGCTCAACAAAAGGAATTTCCTAACCATCATTGCTGGAAAATGGAAGAGTTTACCAAGAATTGTGGCCCCCTTCCTAATTGGAGGCATTCAAACAGGAGGTGAAGAAGAGAATACTTTCGTGAATTCTGAATTAAAGAAGAGGTTGAATTAGATCAGTGTTCCTCAACCTCAAGAACTTGAAGATATGTGGACTTCAATTCCCAAAATTCCCTAGAATACTGGCTGGGAAATTCTGGTATTTCAAGTCTATATACCTTAAAGTTGCTGATGTTGAGAAATGCTATACTAAATTATGTACAGTAGCCTCTTCCAACCTATACATTATATGTTTATATGCATTTTATTTACCAATCACACTAATGAATGTTAAAAAACAGGCAAAAATTATTTTTAACAATTGGGGTTGTGCTCATCCTGCGACAACTAGTTAAACCCTCAGGGGAAAACTATTTGGTGATACTGTAGTTACTGCTTTTATTTTATTATGGCCATTCTTTCTGAAAGAGGACAGAGGCCTGAGGTTTTTTTTAAAAAATCAGCTATCTTCAAGTTTGGATTCAGTTTGACAACTTGTAAGCAAATAAATAGGAAAAAAATGTTTGACAGATTATTACATCAACAAACTGTATAGCAGTTTTCTATGGAACATTTACACTCTCATCAGATTCTGCAGTATAACAAAGAACAAAGTCAATGGCTCCAAATTAGAACTGTACAGTAATGTCCATTAACAGTTTCCTGACAGTTTCCTTTCCCTGAATAACAAGGGAATAGACTGTCAGACTTCGAAGCTAAGAGAGCCAGTAAGTCTCTGTAATGGTATGGAAAGAAGAGGTAGATTACTTTATTCTTCATTTGGTCATTAGTTAAAATCAGACACAGCATGAAGAAACATGACAAAACCATATAGTATTTGAGCATGTATAAAGAGGGGGAAAGCTTTTATTTTAGGCTAATGAATACCAGATTAAAATCTTCCACTTATATAATGGTTCAGCTAGGAGCTGAAAAGGGATACTAGTCAAAAATTTCACTTAATGTTAAGGCATCATATCCAAGCATAACCAGAGTAAATTACTATCATTGTTCTTGTTTCCAAATTCTCAATAAATCCATCTTTAAACTAAGGAAATGGGCTTCCAAATCACAAATCATGAAAGTGTAATGTAAAATTCTCTTATGTTATTATAAAATATTATTTTAAGGTTAAATCGCTCAATGAAAATCATTTATATTATAAAACAGATTGCTGTAAATAAAATGCATAAAATTTTGATTTATGTACAAAACCTGGAGTTAGATATATGTCCATACTAAGTTTTTCTTTATTTTGGGAATTTAAAAAAACTGTTCTGACATAATTCAATTTTTTAAAGTTTCCTATCAATATTTTACACCAATATCCAAAAATTATTATGATTTATTTTATTAAATGTGAGAAGCAACATAAATACGCATTTTGCTGTACAAACAGTACAAAACATTAGCCTGTCCCAAATTAAATTAACCCACCTTGTTGATAAGGGCTTAAGACAATTTTTAGGAAGTGTACATTTGTAGAAGAAAACATTGGGCAATTGTGGTAATATGTAATTGCAGGAAGAGGAAATGCTAGAAGCAATTCTGTGATTGGAGGACATGAGTTTAATATCTAAATCATTACTTGTCTCTGAATTTTTACATTGTGATGCAGCCACTCAGGTTCTAAAGGATTTTCATCATCCATTTACCCTCTGATTTTTCTGTTTTATGGTTGCTTTTTGGACAATTGCCTATGTAGGTTTTGAAAAAGTGGCTGGCTTTTTCCATATGGTTTCTCTACCTAGTTTATCCCTTGAAGGGAAAAAATATTTCACAGCCATTTAATTTCAAGGCTGTCCTCATTTGGGAATTGAATGGAGTAGGAAAAACAGCATCACTCTCCCCCTCCCTCCCCCACACCATCAAAGTAATAAAAACA
The DNA here is from genome assembly GCA_004320025.1 of Laticauda laticaudata. Classification (NCBI taxonomy): domain Eukaryota; kingdom Metazoa; phylum Chordata; class Lepidosauria; order Squamata; family Elapidae; genus Laticauda; species Laticauda laticaudata. The sequence continues at coordinate 43,849 of BHFT01041239.1, forward strand.
ATTAAAAGTATGGCCACATAAGAACCTTTTATGATACAGGCTGGAAAAGCCTATCATGTAACCAATGATAACAGAACAAGCAATGCAGCTGGCCAAATCTGGTGCTATCCCTTTGTTTTAATGTCTGATCTTTCCTGTACCCCTGTCAAAACAGACATGGAAGAGGGATCTCAGAAGCAGGAAGGGACATGTCCATGGCAGTTAAGGTGGTTAACAGGAATCAGACTGATCCTTCCCTTGAATGTATTAATAATCTCATTATTGTTAAAGCATGTTTGGTTGTATTGACAAACAATGTTGTGTAAGGATATGTGTTACTCTAAAATGGAATACTTGAGACAATTTTAGACTGCCTTATATATGTATTGGGGATGAGAGGAAGGCAACAACATACAGACTAGCATAAAAATGTGGTTCATGCTGTGGTTAAGAGGATGCAGTGGTGAGACCTTCATGAAGTACATTCTTTTGTCATTTTATGGTTCTAATAAAGATAATGCTGAACTATGGTTTTGGATTATTTTTCTCCATCAGCCATCATAACTCATTGTAGTTTTTACTGAAGATATTATGGTAAATTCCCTTTTTCATTGCCCCTAAAATTTCTAACAGAAACATATATGCCAGATGTGTCATTCAGCACTGATAATGTTACCTAGTTTGGGTAGGGAAACATCTGCAAGTAAAACAACCAAGTACAGAGAGCACCAAGGACCCCTCATTTCAACCCTGAGCTGCAAATATTCTCCTTCACTGGTACCATGTATGGCAATTTTAAGTAGGATGGTACTACCAAAATTCAGGAAAATTGAATGACAGGTATAAAATTCAACATCCTGATAATCTCAACTTGCCAAGTTATGGTAGAATGCTTGAAAAAAAAAGTACATTATCTGTTAACATAGATCACATCTTTCTTCCAGAAGTTCATACATAGCACTTTCTGATACCATTTTTTTCTCACAACAACCCTATGAAGCAGGCTGGGATGAAAGTATGATCGATTAAAAAAAAATCATCAATAAGCTTTCATGATTGTAAATAAACTTGAACTTGGATCTTCCTGGACCTAATTCAGTACCTGATCTATTACACTACATGTGCACAGAAGTCTCAAAACAGTTCTGGTCATAAACTAATGGGCATGCTGGGCAATTGCTAATAATTCTAACAGAGTTGTAATTTCACTGCCTTTCAGACCTCCCTGCTTTTTACATAAAAATAATATTTTTTAAAAATCCATTCTATGAATATGTGTTTAATATGTGCATGTTTTATGCAGGTCACTGAAATGATATTTAGAATGCAAAGTGTTTGTGTTAGGAATTCATTATCTTCCAGGGATAACTTTATTGATTGTTTTCTTTAAAGAAGTTGGAATTAAAAATGAACTGATAATTTTCTTCCTTTCCTAGATTAAGATGCTTTCTCTGTTATTTTATTTGAAATATTACATTTCACTAGGTTATTTTTTTCGTTTTGCAGCATGGAAAATAGCCTTTTAAAGGAAGGAGACTTTTGGAAAAGCAAGTATTTCTCTGAGGGAAAAGGGATAGGCAAGTCATCTTCTTATCCTGAACTCTATATTGTGGGTCAAGGACTCCAGAAGGTCTAAATGGAATTAGTAAGATTGGAAGAAGTCGGAACTCAGACTGAGGATATCTACATGTTTTCCTGTGGAACTTGCATTCCTTTTACTAACTATATCAGAGAAGACAAGATATTGGGTAGAATTTGACAGCTGAACACTGTGAGGCTCTAAAATACATATGTACAGCATTCTAAGCTGTAGAACCCACAGCTTAGAAAATAAAAGTATCTGTTCAAAATATGCAAAGATCAATAGTGTTGTGAGCCACAGAAAGCATGTAAAATACCAGACATTTATACAACATCTAATTTTAGATAACTCTAATAAAGGAATTCTACATAATTTAGGAAATGACAAGGGAAAGTAGCCAATTAGAAGTCTCCTTTATCACTTACATTTTAATAAAAGTTTGTTGTTAAACTAAGAAAAAAGACTACCATTGGAAGTGGGTATGCCTATTCAACAAAAGGATGCCATAGTAGGCATAGTCAGTTGCAAACTATTTTATTAGACAACAGTGATTGTTTCTTGCCATCTATTATTTACACATTAAGAACAACTGTAAAAGAATTAAGAGTTTCTGGAAGTCCAGTGAACACCAAAGAGGTATTCACAGCCACACTAATGGTCATGGTCACTTTCCATTCTGATCAACAGTAGTAGCTTCTGCTGGACTACAGAAAGCTTAATAGAAAAACAGAAATATCTGTTAAAAAACCTTGAAGCACAATTCAAAAGCACACATAATTATTTCTTGGACAAAAATAGATGATAGACAGATGGATGATAGAGGTGATATCTATAATAAAGAGCGCTGAGTTCTGTCTAAGTGAAGGAAGCAGATGATATAGTATAAATAGCGAGGATGAACTATGTATTGGAATAGTAAGTAACCCCAAAGGAGATTTTGGGCTTGGTGATCCCATCTTTGGTCAGTCCACATATACTGCAAAACTAGGTTATATATCACTTAGTTTTTGACTGTATATCCATGTATTCTAATTAGCTATGCATCTTTGTTTTGTATTCTGCAGTGCCATCGCTAATGTATAAGGGAATAAAAATCAAGTAGCCAATACACAAGAGTATCAATTTAGTATTTGTATTTAATAATGACTTCTTTAAAAGTCTGTTTTTTCAGAGATAATCTCAGTCATTGTATAATCTCACTGCTTCCAGTTTTCAGGCTTCATCTTCATTAGAAAACATGTCACACAATTATAGCAGCTCTAACGTGGATTTGACAGAAGAGATGAAGGCACAATAAACCAAATCTTTCTGATATTCCATCCAATTTTATTTGATTCGCAGTGTAGAATTGCAGAAAGACTAGAGTACCATTGCATAAGTAATGTTGATGAAGTTTGATGGGATACTAAATAATATATTGTGATTAGATGGGTTGGACAACTGGACATGTAGATTACTCAATTCCAGTAATCCAAAAACAGTATAAAATCAAACAGATTTAGAGGGCATCAGCCTAGGAAGGTTCCTTTAAAACAGAAAATAATGTATATTGTAAAACATGAAAGCCATATATTTATTTTTTCAAGAATAATTTCTGTATGTAAGCACAGCCATTTGTTACTATCCTGTTTTATGAGGATGCTTTTTCTAAAAATAATCTGTAAAAGTATTTTAAAATTATTTTATAGTAATGCATATTTTTTGTAAAATTCACCACAGGTTTTTTCCACATGTGCATGATGGTGAACATGACTTAATAAATCAATTATAAATATAATTTGATAATTATTTTAAATATATGTTTTTTGTTTTTAAATCTACTTTAAGAAACTACAATGGAGGAAATTCTCTTTTTTACTATTAAATCTCTGTGTTTTAGACTGTGTTTTGTGTGATTTTAACTCAAGAACTGATTAATACAAATACTAGGCTGAAACTAAAGATTTTGTATAGGCAAATGTTCAAACCTTACCTAATAAAACCTAACTATTAGGGTAGAGCTTACTGTAGCTTCAGAGACATGCACAAACATTCACTGCTTTTCTTAGAAAGAAAAAAAAACCCGTCCACTATGTTGCACTGCAAACTCAGCCCCTTTGGTGCATGCACACATCATGATGCATGGGGAAGAAAGGCTAGGCTTGCATCATGATACTTTGCCATTGGCTCAGGCAGCCTATGCAATAAATTGTATAAAATAAACATCACACTGGTGCCTCTTCCTTCTATGTGGATGCCACACTGGCTCCTTACATCACATTTCAAAGAACAGGCTGAACAATTAATCAGTGGAATATTTTGTCTCCAGAAGTTGCAGGGGCTCCAACTCTGGAGGTTTTTAAGAAGAGATTTATCTGAAATGGTACAGGGTTTCCTGCCTAAGCAGCCTAGAAGACCTCCAAGGTCCCTTCCAACTCTGTTATTCTTTGCAATTCATTTGTATCAGCTGTTTGCTGTGGAATCAGCAGAGAAATTTGGACAATTACAAGACAATGGAAAAAGTACTCTTGTTTTGCCAAGATGTAAGATGCTGGGCCACTGAGGTCAACAGCTCAGTGGTGCGCAGGCCCAGCGTCTCGATTCCAGTGAGTGAATAAACTGCAGAGGGACAAGAAAGGAGCCTCCCCAATTGCCTACAGGCATTCAGGCATCCCACAGGTAAAGATAGTATCTCCCGAAAAAATTTCTTTCACAGAGGCAGCAAGCTACCTCCGTGATCCTTGGCTAACATGTGCCATATGCTAAATAAATTAGAGTTGTAACAGATTGGAGCAGCCTATAAATTTCATAAAATAAATATTTAGTTTCATCTTTTTTTTCTTTTTTGGCAAAAATATAAGTGGCATTTGGGAATTATAAGCGTGGAAGAATTCTATGCTTTTATAATTTTTATACAGTATAGTATTTTTAATTAAAATAATGTGTGATGGGTTCCAGTAAAACCGAAACAATCACGCTGGTCAGTGAAACTAAAAACACCACACAAAAACAGATAATTTTCCCTTCCAACCATTCCCTCAGGAGGGGGAATTGAAGTTCCATAAAACCCAGTACATGCAGTGATGACATATTATAACATCTTTATCTCTCTGCTTTGAGTGCTTAAAGGAAGGTAAATTATAGATAACATTTGATCATTTTTTCCCAATACTGTGGCAATGATGATGTAATTAGTCTTTGGAAAGCAGTATATTTTTTACAGTTAGTATTAAAAATATTTTTAAAATGTGTTATGCCTACTGGAAGTTTAATGCACCTATTCCTCTCATTTCCCATCAGTGTAACTGGGAAGAGCTTAGATCTTCAGGTCATCTACCATTTCATTACGTTATTCCAAGAAGCCACTCAAATATACAGATTTATTGAATCCATCATTCTGATGTTCCTCTTTCTTTTTCCAACTAAATGCACATCCAAGCAGCCTGTTTAATGGATTTTCTTCCAGCCGGGGAGGATACACAAAGGTATACCATTATAACTGGCCCCATTATCAAAGCTTATCTCTATTCTGTCTCAGTAACAAGGCCAGCAAGTGGACAGTTTACTGCCAGGTAAATAAAGTGTGATGATTGATGTGTTTCCTGCCAGAAAAGACATACCCACTAATCACTCTTTGTAAAGTGAGGTGAAGCTGGGAGAGGAGGTGACTTTAAACCAGGGGGGTCCAATCTTGGCAACTTTAAGACTTGTGAACCTGAACTCCTAGAATTCCCAAGAACTCCCAAAACTCCATGCTGACTAGGAAATTCTGGGAACAGAAGTCCACAAGATGTTTGAGATATTAGAATATCAGGAAAGAAAGACATATTGCTGGATGAGGAGTTGATAAATCAGTATAAGATAGGGCAGCCTAAGACCAGAACAATGAGATAAAAGTCAACTTTGGCAGCACAATGATGAATAAAGAATGGAACTATGGGAGAAGAGCAGAGAGAAGAAAAGAAAGAAAGAGACAACTAGCAGAGAAAACAGTAGTAGCTAAGGGAAATTTAGAGGAAAACTACAGAACTCAATGAAAAAATTGTGAAATAAATTTCATACCAAATTCCCCAGACTGTTTCTGCAATTGTAATAAAATGGGTGGGGTTTTTTGCCAGTATGCAAGGTTAACCCATTCCTGAATTTCACTGAGAGCTCACAAGGCAAGAAAAAAATGTTGGGTTGGCTTTTCTCTCTTTTTCTTACTAATATATCTTTAGAAATTATCCTTTTCAATACAATATCCACACATCCTCTGGATAGCTAGCATTTTAAATCTGAAAAGTATAAGCCTTTGGAGCCTGCTCATTTGGGAAGCAATTAGGACTTTCTTTTATTTTTAATGGGCAATAGCCTATGGTTTGTGCTGCTGACATCTTCAGCATTTGAAAATGGAATGAAAAATGTGTGTTTTTGCCTATCCTGTGGAGAATTGGCCTACCAATTTTTACATGATCTGGGGTACCCTTTTACAGACAAGGAAAATTATTCATCTATATACTACCACAACTCGCTTTTTGATACATTGTGACATTCAACTGGGTGAAACACTGCATCTTAAGGCTAGGTCACATCGCCCGACGGATGCAAAACGTATGTAAAAGGACACAGCGGACGGCCAAAAATCCGGGGG
>BHFT01041241.1:0-25024 GCA_004320025.1 Laticauda laticaudata
CAGATGCATAGCGTTTTCCAACAGATGGCAAGCTTTTTTTAATGTTTTACATCCTCTTTGCATCCATAACTGCAGTGGGACCGGACCACTTTCTGTCCCCCTGCATCCTTTGCCTGAGCAGAGAATGGAAATTCATAATGGTACGGGGGTATAACTTTGACCCCATTCCAAGTGTGCATGCTTTGCAAATTTGAAACAGTGAGGATTTCATTGGGAAGAGGGAGATGAAGGGGAGTGAAATAGACCAGATAACTGTAAAATTAAATCATCTCTGGTTTACACATTTCTACATAATTGGCAACCAAAGTCTTACAGATACTATAATTCAATTGGCCAGATGCACCAATATTTCCAAGAATGTAAAAAGAGCCTTATACTGGATCAAAGAAATGTATATTTAGTCCAGCAAACATCTCCCACAATGAGTAACAGAAGGACAAGAAACCTATACTAAGAGCAATAGCACAGTCAGTGAATAAAGTTGCAGGAAACTGGAGGGATTTTTTAAAAAATGGCAACTCATTTAAATATTTGATTAAACATTTTATTATGTTTTAAAAATAAATATTTTTAAATATTTACCAGCCAGATTGTACATCGGAACCAACACTGAATCTTGTTTTGCAGTGAATAATTACTGCTGTTTTCAGATGCCTTGTGAAAATGTGCCTTTAAGGTTAATAAATGGTTAATAAAAATCAGTTAAAGTAGGTACTGTACAAATTGGAATATATAAAATATTATTTATTTTTGATGTAATCACACATTACGAGAACGAGACATTATGCTGCATGAATAGGCAGACATGGTTAGTTCAAATCCTTGACTAAACACTGTGTCATCAAGCATGGTTATAAATGTATCCATCTTTTAAGGAAACTCTATTTGTGGTTTTGTTGGGACACTATGAATAGTTGGCAGCAAAGCACTTGTTTGGGAAACCTGCATCATTAATTCTGGCATTTAGCTGGTATTATGGATGCAAAGCCTATTGCAAAATGTTCCACATGAAAGAGTCTGTGAATGAGGAAACAAAACATAATAGATGTGAAGGGAAGAAGCAAAACCAGATTGGAATAGCTTTGAGATGAACTCTCTCCTGCACGCAAAAGAAGAATCAACCACCAATAAGAACAATTAAGGTTCATAATGCATCCTTAATACCTCCCTCCTTCATCCTGTAATCTTGAGCTATCTAGCATAAGATAGACAATACAGATATCCTCAAATTAGGACCACAATTTATATTGCTGAGTGAGAAACAGGTTGCAACCATCATAAACATGAGTTGCCAAATCGTTGATGTTTGGTCACATGACCATAGGGATGTTGCAATGTTTGTAAGTGTGAAAAATGATCATGTCAAGTATTTGAAGCAGGCTTTATCTTTATTGCATAATATAAATGATACCATTTTATAGTTTGATTACATATAGTTTGAGTTTGTTATGGATGTGACAGATTTCATCTAAAGTCTTTTAGCAGCAGCATTCTATCTGACTGTTGGGAAAAGGGGTGTGGTGAAAACTGCAAGGATGAAGTCAGCAGCTGCCAAACATGGTTTTTTGTTTTTTAATATGTTTGTCCATGCAAATTTAGTGAAGATATATACAAGGCAGTCAGGATTGTGCCAAACATCACATCAGTGCAGATAATCCTTCAATGAGAGTTTGAACCCTGGCCCATAGGGATAAATCCCAGAAGATTCCAATGAATTCAACTGGCCCATCAACCAGTCTTAGTGCAGGCACTGTTTTTCAGTCTATGGAAATAAATTCTGCCTGTGAATGAAATGTTTTTCTCAAAAATCAAATTTTATGAGGAGAGATCATACAAGATGTCTTGGGTGTAACCCTATATTCACATGGGTGCTGACACTGGAAATACTGGAGAGGCTGAAATTTAAATCTCAGTTCAGTTCTCTAGTTTAATAGAAGACTTTTGGTCACTAAATAACAGCAGCCTAGCTTATTTCTTAAACCTTTGATGAGAAAAAATGAATAAATGAAATTATGAAGTGTGAGAAAATTTTTCAGTAAAACTATCAGAGAAATTTAAAACCAAATAGTACAGAAAATAAAATCCAACACAGACCAATTGGTAAAACAGTAGAAGCAACTTTCAAGAGAATGGTCAAAATATCTAGATTCTAGTTTAATAAATAAAAGTATCTTTGATGAATTGGCATCTTGAGAGAACCTCTGGGAAAGGCTTTCACAGGTACTGTCACAGCTGAGAAAGTATATTTCTTCCATAGCTTTTGATGGAAAAAGACGTGGCAGTGGATCTGAGCAAGGAGCTAACCTTCTGGGAACCCAATCATAAGGCTTTCCAGGTATAATGGGTTCTTTGAACTATGCCCAGGAACAAACAGAGAGCCTAGTTTTTGTTGACATTTCCAAAGGCACATTCTCAATTAATAAATTAAGAACAGTATCACCTATGAATAGAGCATTTAAAAAAAAAATAAGCTAAGGTAATTTCACATACTGGATATTCTACATAACAGCTAGTTGAGAACACCTAGTAAGTTTTTGAGTAATACAATATTTTACCAGAAATTTCCTACTTGTACTATATTGTTATCGAAGAACATTTCCCAATGCACTACAAGTCATTGTGGCTAATTAAAGAGTTGAATTCTGCAGCAGGAGAAAACAAGAGTCCAACTGCTTCTTGGGTTGAGTCCTGAGATTAGCATCAGATGAAGCTTGGCAAATAATCCTATGCATCATTTAATGTGTAGAATACTATGGTATGTGTAAACAGTAAAACATACACAATAATATGACACAGATGCTTCTTTCTGTCAGACAGCAATTTGTAATGACACAATGTGTTCCTCTTTGAAATAAGGAACACCCATGTGACTAAGGACGTGTTTGGCCCAAAGATCTTAAAATATTTTTTAAAAAGCAATCTTGTCTTTTCATTGCCATGATTCCTCAGAATTAACTTTCCACACACATACAATTCGATGTGGAAGCTTGTCTGCTTTCAATTTTTGCTTCACACTGTCATTTTATATAAAACAGACCTGTAACACTCTGAAACAGCACTGCCCTCCCTTAATAGGAGGAAAGTTGGTGGAGTCTTGTCTATTTCCTTCTTTCCCCATACCAGCCTTTCTTTGGTGGAGAAATTCCAAAGTTCTTTCAGCCACAACCACTTCTGTTTCTGACACAAGTCTTTCCAAGCCACGCCATGTCCTCCACCACCATACATTGTTGTAACTAGATTCTTACGAATAGTTTCTTAGGCATTACTTAGGAATACTTTCTGCTCTGTTTCTGGGATATCCTCTCCTGCTTTCTTCAAGGCTGGAAAAAAATTCCAATATTTGATAGTGAATATCATAAATCAAATTAATTCTTTTTTCTCTCCTCAGAGTTTCAGTTTGAAAAAGACTAATTTGAAAAAGAATTAACCCAACCCCTCAACAAAAAAAGTAAAAGGCTACAAACTTCCATGGAGCAAGTCCAGTTTTAAAATACACAGTATGTAAATAAAGTCTCCCTGAATTGAACTCAGTTCTAGTGATCACAGGGACATGTAGATCTGTAGCATGAATATGTAAGTGATTTGTCATTCCTTTCTTGTTATTTTTATCCTCAACTGAGCTTATAGATCTGAGTCCTGAAATTTCAGGAAATCAGTCAGCAGCCTTCTTTAAAAAAAAAAAAAGCTTAATTAAGACAATAAACATAGAAAACAACTATGTAGGTGCAATTGCTGGTATTGCTGATTTTTGTGTTTATTGGATCCATAAATAATATGAAGCCCTCCAACTATTTCTAAATGCCAATTCAGCAACATCTGGAGGGTTGCCTGTTGTGCACCCGTCACCTTAAGAGATCAAGGAGTCATTCAGAATCTTAGAAGGATATGGTTTTCTTTCAAGACAATGTGAGCAGTTAAACTAATTAACTGTTATAACTGGCAAATATATTTACATTATGTACCTGTACATACATTCAGATCACATGATTCCTGTTCCATCCGAAAAGAAGCGGGTGAGACCGGGTTCCAAATAACAACTCTTTTATTTAACTTGCTAGGCAAAAGATACGGAACCATAGTCCAAGCCGCGGCAGCCCTTTATATCGAGGCTTGCCTGCCGGCTTGTGGCCAATGACACTTGTTTAATTCTTCCTGCCACTTGGTGGCTTCCCAGATTGGTTCCTGAGTGAACCAATCGTTAAGTGGCTTTTCAGCCAATCGAACAAGAGGACTTGGAACACTACCAAGTCTCCATACAGAAGATCACCCTCCCCCTTTAGTTCAGTCCAACGTGAGTGACATCGTTTGCGCAGGTAGTGGGGCTTTTTTAGTCCTAGTTGACCTTGCTGTGGCTGCTGTCATGTTTGGTCTCAGAGTTTCAGATTGGGATCGCTGCTTCTCTCGACCTTCTTCCATGGAACTTCCTGGAGGGTGAGTCAGCCATTGCTCCCGCTGAGTTCTCTTGGGGCCAAGTTGAGTTGGGCTCCGCCAACTTTCCTCCTGGTTTGAACGGGTTAGGTTGACTGGCGGCTGCCTCCTTCCGGAACCCCCTCGCTTCCACTCTCACTGCTTCCGACTTCTTTCTTGGGGTTCATCTAACCGTGAAGTGCTCTTTTTGTTTTGGTTAGGATTGTCCATTTTGGCAGAGTTTGTTGTCTTGTTATGGGAGGTTGTCTCTCCTTTATGTAGTTATATTCTTCCTCCCTCCTTGGTTGTTTAATCGGTCGGGAATTTATTGTTTTGGTCGTTGTCGGACTGGTTTTTCGTTCGATGGTTGCGGGAATGAAGCCTGGTTATCGTATGCACTTCCATTTCCTTCCATCGTCCAAAGTTTAGTTGGTTAGGACCGGAGGGGCCTGTGGATTTGTGGTGATGGAGGTGGCTGGCAGGCGCCATAGAGTAGGGTTCGGATAAGTGTTTGGCATAGACCTAGGTTGCCGTATTTTGGAGAGGTCGGGATATTTGCTGGAGGTAGGGGGGGATTTTGGTCTAGTGATACGTAGGGGTTGTAAGTACCTGTCAAGTAGGACGCGTAGTCTTCCTTACTATTAAAGGTTCAGCTACGGGGTTGTACTTTGTAATGCCTACTAGGGGTAATAATGTTGCAGAGTTAAGTAGTAGCAGAGTTTAGTTTGTCCTGTCATCATGCCCGTTGTACCATCTCATCTTGGCTTCTTTAGTTGTAACGGAACCATACGTTTGGCCCTGCCAAATGGCTGATGTATGGATACCTATGGCGCCAGATAATTGTTCAGAATTGCAAGGCAGTAAACTGAGGAGCACATGTCTGAAACGCAGTAGCATCAGGTAGGGCCCCATAGTGAGTGCAAAAGATGTTGTCGAGCTGTTTGCATAAACGAAGCCTCGTGGTTGTGGAAGGTCCATGAGGATGAACTATCCAACCAGTATTTGAATATGCAATAATCACACATCAAAAAGTGTTTCGTCACTTCAGTTGGTCAAAGTGAAGTCAATATTGCAGAACTGACCCTGTGAGCTATGGACGCTGGATTTCCCGAGGTGCTTTATATTGGTGCCTTTGGGGTGGGTATGGCGTTCTGCTTTCTGAGAGGTCCGTGGGCATGTTTGCAACCGAGCGTTCAAAATGTCTTTGTCCAGCCTCTCAGCAAGATGTACTCCTGCGCAGGTGGGCTTTCGATTATGCACTTGCCCAGGTGACCTCGTGCAAACAGTGCCGGCAGGTACATCTTTACTTAGGAGGTGCTCCGTGAGATTACACGCCTGTCACCCATAAGATGCACCCTTTTCAATAGACGTTCATTTGTCGTGTGAACTGAGAAAGGTTTACAAGTCTCAGTATTTTGTTTTTCCCTCGAGCCAGTCACTTTTACACCTACCACGTTTCAGACGCGTGTGTTGTCACAGGGGTCTATCTTGGGCTTGTGAGGCTTTTGTTGGAGCGAGTTACGGCTATGCAAGTCAGGCGTAACTCGACCAGGCAGTGTCTCAAGCTAGACAATGTGGAGGTAGTTGGAGCTAGGGTCATGCTGCTGTGAATGGGGAAACCGGGGATACACTGTACGTTCAGGGCATCGGCATATGCTTGTAGATGAGCTTTGCCCGGGTTGGTGGAGCAGTGGTTGTAAGAGATAGGCAAAGCGAGGAATTCGACCACGCTTCGATGGTACATTCTAAGGTTGATTCAGAATGTTTGGTGGCGTTGCGCTTGTCGAGAGGCTGTGAATTGCGTACGACAGAATAATCAAACGTGTAAGACGCTACTCATGGAATCCTCTTGCCTTGCCGTTATTGCTGCCGTCGCGAAGCGAGTCTACGTCGCGAAGGCGCCTACACGGTACTCCTTCGATGACCGAGACGATTGCCGGGCTTGTCAATTGCGTAATCGCGTCCAACCTTAGGAGACTGATCCGTCTGTCTTTGAGTCTTAAAGGTTGTGCACTGAGTGCCCTCACTATGCATCTGGAAAACGTTTGGGGGGCGGTGACTCAGGATGGCGCTGACCCCAAATGCGTGATGGCAGTCCACGCCATCGCGTGACCGTCCCACGTGCAGGCAGGGTATGTGCTAAATCTGGATCGAGAAGTGGTGTCTGACATTAATAGAGTTCTTTGATAGACCTTGGAAGGCTTATCTGTTCCCGCGGTGGCGCCAGATGTTTCCAAAGTGGTTTTTTTTTAATCTAGTAGGTCGATGTAGGGTTCCTGCTATTGTTGCTTATGGGGCATTGGGTGAAGACACGTTGTAAAAAATTTATGGGCCTAGGAATGCCTGGAGATCGTTTTTGTTTTGGGTCTTGGAGCATTTTAATGAGCTCTTCACTTTTTTTTCGTGGGGTGAATGCCTTTGCTAAGTCCGATTAAATCTAGCCAGCAAAATTCAACCGCGGTTATGTCGAGTTCACATTTTTCCCTCTCTGTAAACTTGAGGCGTTGATTTCCTAAATCGGTGTTAAAACTTTCTCTAACTGGTTGACGCAATATCATATTCAACAACTTCTAATTGGAAGATTCATCTGAACTAGGGGGTGGGGAACATTTCCATCACTTTGTTTATCGTGAATCACGGCAGCGCCTAATTCTCAGATTCAGATTTTAATGGGTTAGCTACCAACATTCATTTTCAGTAAAAGATCTTTCTCTAATTTAAAGAGTCCTAAGTATTTCTTTCTTGAATTTTGAGAATGGAGCACCACTTGAACTAGCTGGTTGGACATTTTTTGCTGAGACCAGTACATCGTCGAAGTATGGGATGACACCTTTTGATGTCCGTTTAGTAAGGGACGTTCCATGAGAGGCTTTGGAACATGCCTGGGGCAACGCAGATTACGAATTGGGGGCAGTCTAATTATGAATGCCCTCCATGTGTTACTATTAAGTCTGTGCTCTTCTGTATCTGGGATCAATGGGGTGCTGTTGATAGGCTCTGAGCTAGGTCCGACGTTTGCGAATATTTTTCTCCTCCCTATAGCGATTGCAGTAAAAAGTTTAGCACGACTGGCACTGGTGTACGCTTTGTTGAGCACTGATTCAGGTTGCCTTATAGTCCCGCGATGATGAGCACTGACCCATCTGGCTTCACTGGTGTGAATGATAGGGGTTTCCGCCGTGGCAATGGTCGCTTGGTTATAAACCCCTGTGGTAGTTAAGGCTTAATTCAGTTGCCTCCGACACCATTTTTTGGTTTTAGCGTGAGGAGGGACGCATTGGCCATTTAAAACGGATATGGGGGCTTAGTTTTCAGGGTCTAAGCTAAATGAAATTGGGGTCCCATGGTATTGCCTAGAGTCCCGTGAATACATATTGGAAATTCTGTGAGTCGGTCTCCGTCTCCAGTTGGTTTGTAGCGATGCGGGTTGAGTCCCAGGTCATCTGATTCCCAGAGGCGTGACCATTCGATCCCTACGGCGTAGGAGGCGCGTCTCGCAGTCGACGATAGGTCAGATTGGCAAGACTCAGATGGTGTTTAAATTCAGCTAGAAAAGTGTCCACGGCCTATGGACGTGGATTCGATTTCCCTGATAGTACTTTTAACACTAGTTTTGTTTCCTGTAGTTCGTCGTCGTGTTTTAATGTTCGGAATTAGCGCCAAGATGGTATTTCCAGATAACCATTGATAGGAAATGAACACTGAGTCGAACTTTCCTCTCGCAGGGTGGTCCCTCGATGCTCCGTCTCTATCCGAACCTTCTTTCCGCTTTCCGCCCTGGGGCATTGCAGATGGTGACTGTACTGATGTGTTTCTTCCCTGGTCACTCGTTCTCGATTATTGCGGTCTTCATCTATTGCGGCATTGTTCTGTCATCGTGTCTGGGTGTGTGTGCTGCCCGGTCGCCTTTTTGGACTTCGCTCGTTTTTGTATGCAGGCAGACCTTTCGATGTGCCCCTATTTACAAGCCCATGCATATTGCCGTAGAGGAACCTCGCATTTTCAGACGGGGGTGATTTGCCTCTGCAGCCTCCAAGTTGAAATTCCGTCGATTCCTCGTCATTTTAGCAGCGCATTTTCTATCTGAATAGAGTTTTAATGGACATTGCATTGTTGTCTTCGGTAGTCAGGCTCTGGGTTTCGATGTCTCGGAGTGGTGGTTGTCACTGGTGGGGCAGTTTCTTTCCTCCTCTGCCTTCTTCTCTCCTGGTTTTGGGTTGGCAGGTGCTGGAACTGCGTTCATATTGCCCGCATAGTGGCGTGCTGACTTTCTTTGCTGCTTTAGGCAGCAGTTGCCTTGTGCAATGACTTCAGGCCATGGTTATGTTCGGCCTATTCAATAGTTTGCTTCTTGAGGGTAGAGTCTTCAGGCAGGACTTCACGGTGGTCTCTCATTGCCTTGTCAAGGCGAGTGATTATGGAAACCAGGAATCTCGAAATTGGGGGGTGTCTCAAAGCTGCCAACAGAAATCTGGCTATGGTTTTCATCTTCCTTCTGGTCTTTTGTAAAATTCATAGCACTTTTGAATTTAAATTTGAGACACCCGGTGCATAGTGTGCTCGGAAGCATCTGGTTCAGGTCGGACCAAGCTCATGCTGCTCTTGACATCTCTGGTTTCGCACGCCACCTTTGCCATTTTTTGAAAATGGCCGGTCCACAGTGTGTAAGGAAGACAGTCCTCTTCCTTTGGTCTGAGATTCCTTCATCACTCATTGCTTTCTAGTAAGAACAATAAAGAAAGCGATCGATATACGATTCCTAATCCTCCTCATCAGGTTTGAAGGGTGCGGGCGGTGCATTGTTACCGGCATCTCTCTCGCGTCAGTTCACTGTCGCTGCATTGCTTTGGTCTCTGCTTCTATGACGATCCCACCCTCGTCACCAGTGTTCCGTCCGAAAGAAAGCGGGTGAGACCGGTTCCAAACAACAACTCTTTTATTTAACTCGCTAGGCAAAGATACGGAACCATAGCCCAAGGCGTGGCAGCCCTTTATATAGCAGCTTGCCTGTGGGCTTGTGGCCAATGACACTTGTTTAATTCTTCCCACTGCTTGGCGGCTTCCCGGATTGGTTCCTAGTGAACCAATCCGTAAGTGGCCTTTTCGGCAATCAGAATGAGGGACTTGGAACACTACCAAGTTCCATACAGAACAATTCCCTTTGGGTTAACATGATGCAGAAGGCAAAAGAGAGTAACAAATTGTCATTGGTGCTCCATTCAAAATTCAAGAAAGAAATACTTAGACTCTTTAGATTAGAGAAAAGATATCTTTTACTGAAAATGAAGTGGTAGGAACATAGAATCCTGAAACTGAGAAATTAGGTGCGTGAATCAACATATACAAAGTGATGGAAACTGTTTTCCCCCATAGTTCAACTGAATCTTCCAGTTAAGAAGTTGTGAATATGGTCATGTGGGCATCTTCAGGTGGTGATGAGGCTCTTGTCCGTTGACCTTGGCATATTTTGATAAACAGGTCGCAGCTGCGGCAGAGAAAAGAAAGCTAAGGCGAGAAAATTAGAACCTTAACTCTGATTTGCTCCCCCCTCCTCCTTTTATACAACAGTAGAATGTAAAGCCCCTTTCACACAGCACCAATGGATAGAAAGAGGATGTAAATGGAGAAAAACACTTGCCATCCGTTGGTTAACCGGCATGCATCCATTCTGTACTTCACTGCATCGTTTTTTCATATTCTCTATCCGTCCAGCATCCGTCTACTGACATTTCATCCGCTCAAAAGGTTTTGAGCTGCAACAAAACTTTTGAGCAGAAATGTAATCCAACGCATCCGTTATACATCCGCTACGCGGGATAGGGGAACATCCGTTAGATGTCCGTCGTCATCCGTTACGTGTCCGCTATATCCGCTAGGCAATCCGCTGCGCATCCGCTGCAACTCAAATGCCGCTCACAGCGGAAAACGGACACAGGAGGGAAGCGAAACGGACATGGAACAGACATGCAGCGTTAGTAGCACGGACTGAGAAAGGATGAAAGCAGATGCAGCTCGCATACAAAAGGCATTAAAACGGAAAAAAAACATTCGTATAGGGGGACGTATTCCAGATATTTAGGATGTCTGCAGATGTCTAGAGGATCAAAGTACTCCTCACGGAAAACCTATATTTCCGATAAAAAGGGGAGGAAATCACCTGGATCTCACTTTCAGTCCAGCAGCCCTGGTGTGCAGACTTTCAGCCTTGCTCTTGCTCCTTGCTCTTCACAGCATCCAGTCATCTCCACCAATGGATCATCACACACTCCTTTTGGTAGCCACCATAGTCTACAACAGTGCGAAGCCATCTACAGGCTCTTTCACTGTTCTAGCGCGAAGAAAAGGAGGTGTCCAAGAAGTGTCTGAGTTCCAAAGATGGATCGCGAGAAGAGTCGAGTATGGACTGTATTACAAGCTGATGGTGGAGCTGAGGAACGAAAGACACTCGTGCATTCCAGAACTTCATGAGGATGCCGCCAGCCTATGTTTGACGAAGTTGTGGAGTGGCTGAGACCAGATTGACCAGAGGCAAACACCAACTCTGGCCCAGCCTGGACCTGGGCTGAAGGTGGCACTGACTCTGCACCACTGGCCTCACAGGAACACATAAGGAGCATGGCAGTAACGGCTGGAGGGTGCACACAACACCGATCAGCATTGTGGTCAGAGAAGTGGTGCAGGCCCATCATCGAAGATATACTGGAGGAGCTTCCTCCAGTGCCCTCCACTGAAGAAGGCTGGAAGAAAGTTGCAGAGCAGTGGTATCAGAAGTGGAACTTCCCCACACCGTTGGAGCCATAGATGGGAAGCATGTGGCCTGCAAAGCTCCAGCCAACTCAGGGTCCAATTATTTCAAACTACAAGGCTCTTTCAGCAAATCACCTCTTCGACATGGTTGATGCGACGACACAGTTCATGTACAATCGATGCTTTCAGGCAACGGCTCAATTTTCAGAAAGCCAGGTATACAACGCAGTCACCTCAAGGAGAGGCTGGAACGCAACCTCATCATGGGCTTCTCCCAGATCCAGACCCCTGCCCCAACGACACACAAGATGTGCCCACCTTCATCGTGGGAGATGACGCCTTCTCCCTCACAACCTACCTCATGAAGCCCTACACTTCCGAATGCCTCACCCGTGAAGAGAGGCATCTTCAACTACAGGCTGTCCAGGGCAAGGCGGTGGGTTAGAGAACGCCTTTGGCATCCTGGCCAACAAGGTTCCAGTACTTCTCACCAACCATGCAGCATCGCCCACAGACCGTGAGGAAATCGTGGAAGCTTGCTGCATCCTGCACAATTCATGTGCCCGCCTACCCAGTGTTGCAGAACAGGCTTGTGGACCATCACAAGGGAATGGGGACATGGAGCCTGGTGAATGGAGGCAAGAGGGCGAAACCTGATAGATACTGTGGATGTTGCAAGGCCCCAACAGAACTTCCACGTGAGGGAAGAAGCAGCGCAACCTCCTGAAACACTGGTGCAACTCCCCACTGGAGCAGTGGAGTGGCAAGACAGGATGGTTAATGGATGCTTCCTTCAGCCTGTCTCATCACATGGTGAGATTGTGCCATGTATGTTGAGTGCCCTACAATGAACAGGGCATTTATAAAGAGTTGTGTTTATGTTGAAAATGTGTGGATGAATGATTAATTGTTAGTGATAAAAAGGGCCATAGAGTTGGCCACCTGGGAGGGTGGACCATACAGTCTAACTATGCTTGCACTGGAGGTTTATTCTATCCCACTACTATCCTAACTCATCCTACAGCTATTACCCATCCCACAGGTATCCTAACCCATCCCACAGCTATTACCCATCCACAGGTATCCCTGCCCACCCCAATGCTATTCCTTACCAATCCCACAAGCATGCAAAGGATTAAACCATTTCTTTAAAAGTTTCCCCCAAGACTTATTTGACTAAAAGAACTGAACCAAGTGGTGAAGCAAAGATAAACTTTATTAATAACAAACTGTAAAAGCAAAAATGACCAACAAGTAAAGTGTCCTAAGCAAAGAAAAAGTCAACAGGTAGCAACCCAGTCTCTGGCACTCTTCTCAGTCACTCTGAGCCCATAGTCTCAGGGGTGGAGGGGTCCAGGTGCTGTGGAGGTGGCTGATGCTGGAGTGCTGGTCTGAGCTCCATTGAGGGTGCTGGCGCCCAAAGGACAACAGGGGATGGTGGTGAAGGAAGCTCTCAGAGAGCTGGCTCAGTCCTGTGATGTTGAGAGCCCCTTCCTCCAGGACATGGGGTGTCAGTCCCAAGACCCGATGACAGATGTTCTGAAGTCCAGGCTTGGCTGTGGGGTGGAGGAAGGAGCAGGAAGTGGGGCTGTCTGGTCTGCAGGTGAGTGAGGTGAGGTGTGGGTGGCCATCTGCAGTATCTGTGGCATTGGTAGCACCGGGTGGCGTACGATGAACCTGTGCCTGGACTGGGAGGGGCTGCCTGTGCTGCTGGAACTCCTGGTCGCCGTAGCCTTTGGTCGGTGAGGGCCGCTGAAAGCCTTGGAGGGCTGTGTGACATCACACTGGGGTGGAGGAGCAAGACCTGGACTGGGGTCGTAGCAGGTTCATCTGGCCTGGAGGGTTTGTGCAGAAGAGCGGTGATCCTGTCCTTTATCACCTGGTACTGTGATTCGGACATGTTCATGAGGGTCTGGTTGGTGGTAGGTGAGGAAGGGCTTGCAGTTGAGGATGGTATGTCGGTGGTGTAACCAGCTGAGAGAGGAGATCTCTACGCTGCTTCTGATGGTGTCCTGATCTCCAGCAGGACAGTGTGGCTCTACCCCTCCGGTCTGGCCTCTGCCTGTTCTGTGGAGGTGGAGCTGGGGTGGATGTGTGTTGGTCTCTGGTGGAAGGTGCCCCTCTCTTTGCTCCAACTGCGTCAAGGGGTCCTCCACGTGCTCCGCCATGGGGATTTGCAGCTGTCGGGGGGTCTCTGTCGTGGCACGCTCCACAGATACCTGCCTGGACACAGGAGCTGACCCTTGGCCAGAAGAGGACTGGCTCTCAGCAGGCTTGCCTGAGAGAGAGGGTTGTCAGAGGGCTGCTCCTCAGTGGCGGATCTCACCCTCCAAGAAGCTGCACTTGGCCATCACATATGTCTCCCGGTCGTCAGCCTTGACTGTGGCCTGCCAGATTCTTGAGGTGCAGCTTCCCCATACCAGGTGTGCATGTGCTTCCACCACCCGAGGAGGACCTCCAAAGTGTAGCCCAGGCTCTCCGCCTTCTCTCTCCAAGCAGCCTGCTTCCTTTTGGTGTCTCGATAGAGCCTGTGTCCCTTCCGCCATAGATACTCGTTCTCTCCTCAGCCATTCGATCACCTCATCCTCATGTTCCTCTTCGATGGAGTGTTGCCTCCTCTCCTGTTCTCGCCATATGCCTCTTCCTCCTCTGACAGGGCCATCTGGGCCCTCATCAGAGGGGCTTCGAGGTTGTAGGGGCTGCTCCACCACACCACAACCACCGACCAGAGCAACAACAACAGTAGCAGCAAAAGCAGGACCAGCAGCACCAGCAGCACCAGGATCATCAGCAGCAGAGTAAGCACCAGCAGCACCAGCAGGACCGGCAGGACCAGGAGCACCAGCAGGACCAGCAGGACCAGGAGCAGCACACAGCAAGAGAAGCACCAGCAGAAGCACCAGCACCAGGAGAGCGCAACGAGAGTAAGCACCAGCAGAAGCACCAGCACCAGGAGCAGCGCCAACAGAGTAAGCACCAGCAGAAAGCACAAGCACCAGAGCAGTCCAGCAGAGTAGCACCAGCAGAAGCACCAGCACCAGGAGCAGTGCCAGCAGAGTAAGCCCCAGCAGAAGCCCCAGCACCAGGAGCAGTGCCAGCAGAAGCCCAGCACCAGAAGAGTCAGCCCGAGCAGCAGAAGCCCCAGCAGAAGCAGAGTCAGGGCAGGGGGTGGGATGGTGGCCTGCCTTCTTGCCAGGGCTGGCAGCAGATGGCACAGGCTTCCTCTTCTTCCCCATAGTTGTTGGCTGGAGCTGTGTCTGGCAGCAGGGCTTTCCTCCTGATGGTGACCTGCTTGCGAGCTG
The DNA here is from genome assembly GCA_004320025.1 of Laticauda laticaudata. Taxonomy (NCBI): domain Eukaryota; kingdom Metazoa; phylum Chordata; class Lepidosauria; order Squamata; family Elapidae; genus Laticauda; species Laticauda laticaudata. The sequence goes on from BHFT01041241.1 coordinate 14,457, forward strand.
AATCCTTTTATACCCGCAGGGCTGACGCAATGCATCCTCCCCGCAAATGCACAGTGAACGCTTTGCATCCGCTAGGCAATCCGCTAGGCATCCGCTAGGCTTTCCGTGAGCATCCACTGTACCGCTCGTCGGCATCCGCTCTGCATCCGCTCCTTTCTGTTGGCACGTCCGCTTCACTGTGTTCCCCCGGAAGCCCTGCGGATGTGCCATCCGCTTCCATTCGCTAGGCTGTCCGTGGAGCATCCGCTTTACAATTCTGGCTACATCCTCCCCCGTCTGTTCCTTTCCGTTGTTGTTCCGCCCTCTGTTTATGCAAATTTGGGGCACTTTTGAGAGCGGATAACAAGGATGAAAATTTTCTCTGTCCGCTGTTCCCTTTTACATATGTTTGCATCCGTCGGCCTATGTGACAGGCCCTTAACACCTCCAGCTCGCTTCCCAGACTCACCCCCTCCTCCCCCCATTACTTATGACAGCCAAAAGATGCAAAGCGATAGTAAAAGATCTTGAAGGCTGACACAAATACTGTGAGAAATCTACTTCTGCAGCTGTACCATTCTGACAGCACTTTTATTTCTTTTCCACAATTTTTTCTTGGACTCTTTAACATTTATAACATTTGCCAAAATTATATTCTTCAATGTATCAGTCATTCCCATACAAATCTCCAAAACACTCTTTCTTAGCTTTCCCTCACTTCTTTTTCTTTCCAAGTAATTTCATCACTTTTTGTTTTTAATTAAGTTCACTCTGTTGGAGACTCCGTGGTTAACCCACTTTTACCACTTCCAAATATTTTTTTAATTTAAATATAAACCTCAAGGACACTCTATATTTTTTCTGCATCTTTTAGTATTTCTTGCTCTGTTTGATGACATTCTTTAACATTTTTCTATAAACATAGTATTCTATTTTGATTATTTTTTTACCATTCGTTTAAATGTACTTTTAAAAATTGGAACCATTTTACCATCCCATCATTTCATCAAAAATAAATTTTGTACCATTAGTGAAACTCCATATACTTCTGCAATACTCGAAATATATTTTACACTGTTTTAAGCACCTTCCACATGACTTTTACTTATGTTTATTTTCCATTCATTTTGTAGAAATAAAATCTATTTTTGAATACGGGTGTTCTAATAGTAAAATTAGTTTTTTCTTTACTATCGTTTTCTTGCATGTTCACCTTTTTCAAAGATTTATCCTTAATTCTATCAAACCTTTCATAAATCATGTATTTCTCCCTAATTCTCTCAGTTTTTCATGAAAAACCATAAAATCACAATCAGTGATTTAAAATTTTTATTCATTATGTTGTCATTGAAGAGCACACTACCTAGAGGTACTGTTGTGAGATAAATTCTTAGAACAGAATAGAATAGTATTGAAATCTTGTCAGTCACTATTCTCATTCATTCCCAGGTCTCCAAATCACTTAATCATTTTTTAAACTCTTTTTGTTTCCATTAATGGATCAATTCCTGTCATCAAGCAGAATAAATTATCCCACAGATCATACTCAGAATGGTGTAGTTTCCCCAAACTCTTTCCTGTTATCACAAGTCACTGACATAAAATTTAGCCTTTTATTCATAATTAAGCCTATTTTTACATCCCTATATGCATTTTTCAATCTCATTCCACAAATCTGAAATACTGCACAGCCCTAATACAAATAAGTCTCATCTAAAACACTATATAGCTATTGCCCAAGAAACATTACATACATATCCTAAATGATGCTACCTATAGATTTTAAATATGATTTTTTCTCAAGGAGCAAATTTTATTACCAATTGCAAGCAAAAAGAGGAAGACTGTTTTCAAAACAAACATATTTTGTTCTTGCTATTTAGCTGAGGGAAATGGTTCTTTGCTAAATAGCTCCAATTTTGTATTGAGTGTACTCAGTTCAAAAAAACATTTGAATTACAGCTGTGTTTTGGATTTAGTTGAATCTTGGATCCTGAGGTAAAAGTGTTTAATTCAGAACAGATTTTTATTCTCCAAGGCAGGGCAAATAGAAATCCTGTTTTGATACATGACCTTAAAAAGTTTCTAGCCCAAATTTTATTTTTTCAGAGGCACAGTATGCAAAAAGGCAGGGGAATGGGGGGATTGAATATTTATATAAACCTGATGGAGAAGGGGATTAAGTAAATTTCATGATTTCTCTCAGAGCAGAAACAGATAGAGGATCAGAATGATTCTTATGATTAAGCCAATGTTGGCCAACTCAATCTGAGCATACAAGTAGTCCTCGACTTACAACAGTTTATTTAATGACTGTTCAATGTTGTGATAGCACTGAAAAAAGTGACTTATGACCGTTTTTTAGTTTTATGACCTTTGCAGTCAAATAAAAATTCAGATGCTTGGCAACTGGTTCATGTTTATGACCATTGCTGTGCCATGGGATTATGGGATCACCTTTTATGACCTTCTGACAGGCAAAGTCAATGGGGAAGCCAGATTCACTTAACAATCACATTACTAACCTAACATCTGCAGTGATTCACTTAACAACTGTGGCAAAAAAGGTGATAAAATTGGGCAAAACCCACTTAACAAATGTCTCATTTAACAATAGAATTTTTGGGCTCAATTGTGGTTGTAAATCAAGGACTACTTATATTTGGAGTTGAGAGGGATCCTTAGTTCTATCATATGCTCCACGTGTTTGTAATGACCAGATTTTATGAAGCACAGTAATCTGAAATGTAAAAACAACACTGGTTAGGATCATTTAATTTATTATGAATTTGGAAAAAATAAAAGTTGTTTGCTAAAAACTATCTGCATAAAGTAAATATGTCTATAATTAAGCTAGTCTGTGCTTCTTCCAGGTATGTGTATCTGAATTTCAAAGCTGGATTATCTTCCTCCTCCTTCTCCTTCATACAAAAATTTTTGGGAAATATATACTGTGTCATTATGAGAGATGAGGGTTTGCTCTCATAATATCTTTGGCATCAAATTGAGGGTTATTGCTTGTCTAGACATTTGGAGATTTTTAAATAGTATAACTGTTGAACTGTTTTCAATAGTATAACTGCTGAATTTCATAATTTCATTTCTGTCCTAGTTGTGTAAAGTATATATACCGGAGGCTTATTAATTCGTTCTTAGCACTACATATTTAACATTGCTATTTAACATTCCCAGCAAATAAGAATCATCAGCAGGTTAACAAATGTTCTTTCTTTCATTATTAATCATTACTATCTTTCACTGATGTAACTGTTTAAAATTGTTTCTAATTAGCTAACTTTGTTAGTTTTCTTAAAATCTGTTTGCTTTACTATAGCCCAGATTGCTATGGAAATAATGCAATTGCGACAGTTCTCTTTTATTCACAAATCATGACGCAGTTTTGGTTTTGTATTCTGCAGTCTGCTACCAAAATATTTCTAAAGTTCAGAGTCCCAAAAGCAATCCAATTTTTTAAACTGAAGACAATCTTGATCTTCTGTGAATAACTCTTGATATCACATAGACTTGATCTGAACTGATTAAAGTTAATAGCCCATACATGCAGATATTTTATCATTACCCCAGAGGACCTCCAGATTTACCTCTATTCTTGGCACTGCATTAACATATAATCAAAATACTTTACCCTGAAAAATATAATTACCATATAAACTTTAGCAAAAATATTATCACCAGGCTAACAATTATTATATTATCAATACAATAAAATGTATGTTGCTGTTTTCTTACCCAACCAGATTACATTATCAGTATAAAACGGTACACTGATGATCTTACCTCATCAAGTAATGAAATAGTTCAAAAAACACCAAAAGCTCCTGTCATTACATTAAGCTTAATTGTGGCAAACAGTTTTTTTGTATTTCATGTGAAAATATACTTTTTTATAATGTCAGTTTATTTATTTATGTAGTTCAAGCTATTCCCTATTTACCAGGCAGCCTTTCAACTGGTAATGTCAGTACCAGATTGAAGACTTTCTGCATCTTTAAACCATGATAGAATTGTGCTTATTCACTGTGCAATGATCCTTTTGTAGGAAATATCCAATTCTAAACTTCTTTATTTTACTGTCCCAATTAATTTTTCTATTTACATATTCTACAACACTACAATTACATGCAGGGTCCAGCAACTGAAAATGAAGAGAAATGACAACTTTCACATTTTAAAGGCAGTTTTAAAATATTGCATGAAAACAATCTCAGGAAAATATTATCATGAAATTTCACAATGACTATGTCAGAAAATAAAAACCTGGATAAGTTCTTAATTTAAATTCACATTTCTCACCCTTGAATTTCTTTTAAAATGAAACAAAATCCATTATAGTTTTTTTTCTGCATTGACTGGTTTAACAATAAATAATAAAGTGAGCAACTGTGCTTGTTTTGTGAAAAGGAAAACAGTAGCCTCTAGTGGCACACACTGGAATATCTGTGAAGGGTTACAAAAGATGGCATTTGGATGTTTACCTCTATTATTTATGGAACTAGACAAATACATACCTAGTACATCTCTACTTTGAGGTGATATATACAAAATACAGTGTGGAGTTCACCAATTATCTAGATTTATAGAGAAAACAGTGGTTTGGGATGTACTCTCTTCTTTGTACCTCCTTAAATGCATGATGTTTCTTTCTGTTGTTCAGTGAACCCAGGAAAAAATACTATTTCTTTAAGGCACCTATACCCACACCCTCCCAACTGTGTTTTTTTTTTCTAATCTGAGTAAATACATAGATCTATGAAGTTATGCAAAAGTAGTATTTAATTGAGTACTGTATTATGTACTTTGGATATCTTTAGATTTCAAATCTAAGGCAATTAGCTTAATTAATTTGGTCCTAACCCACCAGTTAATAGGCCTTTACCTTTTGAGAATCCAGCATTTACCTTTAGCAATAATATATGTGGATATTGGTTACTACAGTGTCTATCATTCTAACATTTAGTCCTTGGTATAAACCTTTAATCAAAAAAATATGCAGCGTGAGCTTAAAAAAAAGTGAAAAATGCAACAGAAAAGTGTAAAGTATAATGTGCTGTTTCAATAAACAATTTCAATCATATAACACAAACTGAAACTGAAAATTCTGCCACTAAAAAGAGAAGAGATATGACAACTTTCAGATCACTCATAACAGCATACGAAGCTTTAAATATACACCTTCAAATCTATAGCAAAAAGAAGAAAATGGTGGAAGGAGCAAAGTTGCTATTTTAGGAGACAAAACGCATCCTCGACTCCTAGTGAAACTATACATCTCATACATGAAGAAAATATATACCTCTTTTCTGAGCTGAGTAGAAATGGCAATCCAAGGAAAGCTAAAGAAAAGTGGATTGCCCAGAGAAGGACATTGTAGTCTAAGGACTACAATGTAGCCTAGACAGAGCCTCACAATCTTAAGGGGCCTCACAAAATGTCCATTGTTTTTCTCATTTGTTATCCTTTCATTATAATTTCATGAAGTACATGAATATCTCCATAAATTGAGCACTTCTGTATGACTCACATGATTCTTGTTATTTTATTAAAATCAAATTGTCAATTTGGTTTCTGTGCGCATTCACACTTTCTATTCAAAGAGGGCTCTTCCCACTCTATCACAAAGTTGTTATGCATCTTCAGGACATTCTTGCCAAGTTCAGATGTTACATAATATTTTCTGTTAGTATTTGCCAACAAAGTTTCTACAGCTTCACTTAAGGCTAAGTCACACTGGCTGACGGACGTAAAACGTACGCAAAAAGGACACAGCGGATGAGCAAAATTTCCATCCGTTGTTATCCGCTCTCAAAAGTGCCCCAAATTTGCATCAACAGAGCGGACAACAACGGAAAGGAAACGGACGTGGGAGGATGTAAGCGGGGACTGTTAAAGGGATGTTTGTAAGGAAGCCTCGCGGATTGGAAGCGGATGACACAATCCGCAGAGCTTCCGTGGGAGAACATGACGAAGCGGTCATGTAGCGGAAGGAGGCGTGATGCATAGCGGATGATGCGGAATTGCATGCAATGGAAGTCCTATTAGGATGCACAGTGGATGTAGTAGCCGATTGCTTAAAAGCAGCATTCACTGTTTTGGCCATGCGGAGGAGGATGAATTTGCCGGAAGCCTCGCGCGGAATATAAAAGAAGGCAGCTTGGCAAAGGCAGTCAGCATTCAGAAGGAAAGACGCTGCTGCGAGACATCTTGAGAGAACACTATGGGAAGAAGAGGAAACCTGTGCCTACTCCTGCAGCCCCTGGCAAGAAGGACTAGAACCACCATCCCACCACTCTGTGCGGCTGACTCTGAAAGCTGCTGGGGCTTCTGCCTGCTGCTGTCTGGGCTGCTCCTAAGTGGTTTGCTGAGCTTGCTGGTGCTTCTCAACTGGTGCTGCTGGTAACTTCTCCTGCTGCTGGTGCTGCTATAGGTGGTGGTTGGCTTCTCATGCTGGTGCTGCTGGTGCTTCTCCTGCTGCTGCTTCTCCTTGTGCTGCTGCTGCTGTGTATGACCAGCCCCAAGGCCCTTAAGCCCTGCTTGCTGAAGGAGGCAAGAGGAAGGCAGAGAAGGGAGAGAGGAAACAGTATTCCATTTCTGAGACCATAGGAGGAGGTGGCTGGAAATGGCTGAGGGACAAACGAGTACATGTGGAGGAGGGCCACAGGCTCTTTCGCGACACCAAGAGGAAGCAGGCAGCGTGGAGAAGAGAAGGCGGAGAGCACTGGGCCACCACACTTTTCAGATGTTACTCCTTGGGTGGTGGAAGCATATGCAACTGCGATATGGCGAGCTGCACCACTGTAATGAAATATCTGGGTCAGGCTCGCCGCTGTCAAGCTCAACTGACCGGGAGACCTATGTCATGGCCAGGTGCAGCTTCCTGGAGGGTGAGATTCGCACACCGAAGACAGCCCCTCTCGTCAGCCCTGTTCCCTCAGACAGCCACGAGAGCCACTTCCTCTTCCAGCCGGAGACAGCTAACCAATGTCCAGGCAGGTGTCTTTGGAGGGCCCCAACGCAGAGCCCCACGACAGCTGCACTGCCCCATGCCAGAGACATGGAGGATCCCCTTCTCAGATGGAGCAAGAAGCGAAGCAGCCACCAATGAAGGAAACAACCACCCCACCCCCAAGCTGCCACCTTCCACAGAAAGCAGGACAGAGAGGCAGACCGGAGGGAACAAGAGCCACACTGTCCTCAATGGAGACCCAGACACAATCAAAAGCCAGCAGAGATCTGCCTCTCCAGTGGCCAATTGCGACATAACCATCCTCTAACTGCAAGCACTTCATCACATATGTGAGCCAGCCTCACTTGGACAATGACGCCGAGGCCCAGTACCCAGGTGATGGGAAAAGAGTAGAGGATATACGCTCACGCTTCCTGCACCACCCTCCAGGCCAGCTGAACCTGCTCCTACCGCACGTCCCAGGCTCTAGGCTCCTCTCCACCCCAGGCATATGATCGTCTAGCCCTTACACGTATTTCAACACCGCCCCATATCGCCTACCCAAGCCTAACCATTCTTCCAGCCCGACTCTCCCACAGAAGCAGAGGCAAAAGCCCCTTACCAATCCCGGTACCAGGTTCTCGGTGATGCAAGATTGCTCACCTGACCCAGCGTGAAGACCAGAAGCCCCACTAGACACTCCTTCCTTCCTCCACCCCGACAGCCAGCCCTTCTCAAAACATCTGTCATCAAGTCTTGGGGGGCCTACTCAACATCACCCTTCCAGGGTACTTGATGAAGGGCCTCCTCAATGTCCATGGGGACCTAGTCAGCTCTCTGAGAGCCTTTACCATCTCCTGTTGTACACCATCTCCTGTTGTACACACACTCCAATCTCCTGTTTTACTTCTCAGGGGGGCCAGGCACCCCAATGGCGCTCAGACCAAGCACCACCACAGCCCACCATCACAGTCCTGGCCCTTTAATATACTGAGAGACCATGGGCATGGCACCTTTCAGAGTGACTGAGAAGAGGTGCCCAGAGACTGAGTTGTTACCTTTCGTCACATTTATCTTTGCTTGAGACACATGTACTTCAGTCATTTTTGCTTTTTGATAAAGTCATACAGTTTGTTATTCAATACAGGTTATCTTTTGCTTTCAACACCACTTGTTCATTTTAATTTTTACTTAATAAAGTGTCTGGGGAAAACTTTTGAAAAAAGGATTAAGCCTTTGCATGCTTTGTGGGATTGGTAAAGGAAAACTGTGGGATGGATAGCTTTGTGGGATGGGTAATTGGATAGCTGTGGGATGGATAGCTGTGGATGGGTAATGAATATAAGCTGCTGGGATTGGTAAGGATAGCTGTGGGATACAGGATATGTTGTGGAATGGGTAAGGGATAGATGTGGATAGATAAACCTTCTCATCAGTGCAAGCATATGTGGGACTGTATGGTCCACCTCCCAGCTGCCCACAACATATGGCCCTTTATTATCAATAACAATTTGTAATCAATTGATCCCACAACATTTCAACATAAACACAACTCTTTATTAAAATGCCCTGTTTCAATTGTAAAGGTCACTCGATAGTTCTCCTGATCAACACTCGTACATTGGCACGAATCTCATCAGTGTATGAGGACAGGCTGAAAGGAAAGCATCCCATATAAGCATCCTGTTTGCCACTCTCCACTGCTCCAGCTGGGGAGTTTGCAACAGTGTTTCGAGGAGGTTGCCGCTGCTTCTTCCCCTTCACGGTTGAAGTTCTGTTGGGTGGCTGGCACATCCACAGTGTCAATCAGATTTCGTCTTGCCAACCATTCACCAGGCTCCATGCCCCATTCCCTTGTTGATGGTCCACAAGCCTGTTTCTGCAACACTGGGTAGCGGGTTGCGCATGAGATTGTGCAGGATTGCCAGCAAGCTTCCAACCAATTCTCCTCACGAGTCTGTGGGCGATGCTGCATGGTGGTGAGAAGTACCTGGAACCTGTTGGCCAAGGATGCCAAAGGCGTCTCTCACACCACCCGCTTGGCTCTGCGACAGGCCTGTAGTTGAAGGATCCTCTCTTCACGGGTGAGGCCATCCTGAAGTGTAGGGCTTCATGAGGTAGGTTCTGAGGAGAAGCGTCATACCCACGATGAAAGTAGGGCACATCTTGTTGTGTCGTTGAGGTAAGGCGGGTCTGGAGATCTGGGAAACCCATGATGAGCGTTGCGTTCCATGCCCCTCCTTGAGGTTCACTGGCGTTGTATACCTTGGGTCTGAAGATGAGCCATTTGCTGAAAAAGCATCGATGTACATGGAACTTGTGTCAGCATCAACCATGGCATAAGAGGATGATGCTGAAGAAGCCCCTTGTAGTTGAAATAATTGGACGCCTGAGTTGGCTGGAGCTTTTGCAGGCCACGTGCTTTCCCATAACTAAGGCTCCAAAACGGTGTGGGGGAAGTTCCACCATCTGTGATACCACTGCTCTGCAACTCCTTCCTCCAGCCTTCCTCAGTGGTTAGGGACACTGGGAGAGCTCCTCCAGGTATTCTTCGATGATGGCCCTGCACCACTTCTCCTGACCACAATGCCCTGATGGTGTTGTGTGGCAACCCTCCCGCGTCATACTGCATGTTCTCTGTATGTGGTTCTGAGGCCAGGTGGCACAGAGTCAGTGCCACTATTCAGTCAGAGTCCATGCTGGGACAAAAGTTGGTGTTTGCCATTGTTCAGCCTGGGTTCTTCGGAGAACCGCCTCCACAACTTGTTGCAAAAATCGGCTCGGTGGGCCTATCCTCAATGAATGCTGGATGGCAATGAGGGTCTTCATTCCTTCAGTTGCCACCATCAGCTTGTCATAAGAGTCCAAATTCGAGCACTGTCTGCTCTTCTCCTGAGTCCAAATCCTGCAGACCCAGACAGCTCTTGACCGTCTCCTTCTCTTAGCGTAGAAAAAGGTGAAACAGTTCTGAAGGAGGGCTTAGGGTTATATCTGGTGTGTTACGAAATGATGGTCGGCTACCAATAAGAGTAGGAGTGCGATTCGATGCCATGTGGTACGGGCCCACCAGCTGTGGACTTATATTCTAATATAACATATGGGGTATATTTGAATGTGAAAGAGCAAGAGCTAAAAGCCTGAAGAGGTCTGCACAAAGTAAGAGCTCTGACCCACTACCCAGGCGCGTGGGGACTTAGATAGTGGCGGAATGCAAGAGTGAATTTCCTCCGCCTTTTTTATTATGGTAAATGTTCGTTTATTTTTCCAAGCTATGGTGTCCTTACCAACATACTGTAGGCATTCCTCCAGACATCCACTGATTTATCCGAGATATGTCCCATATATGAACGTTGTCCGTTTTAAATGCTTTCTAATAGACCCGAGATGCATCCGCTTTCATCCCCTTTTCTTGTCCGTAGCTACTAACGCTGTTTGGACGCTTCTGTCGTAAACTTTCGCTTCCCTCCTCTTTCGCTTTCCGCTGGATGCAGATGTGAGTTGCGTGGTATTGGGCGCAGAGGATGCCGAGAGGCTAGCATCGGACCCATGTTAATGGATGACAAGGGTAGAACGTTTTGTTGCCGCGTATGTGTATGCAGATAGTAGATTGTAACGGCGGGCGGAG